>CM067382.1:62560416-62750416 GCA_034510155.1 Eucriotettix oculatus | reverse complement strand
ATTGTCTAAGATGTGTTTCATATGAGAGTCACTCCTAGACTAGTATTAATGTGTCGAAGAAGCGCCTTAACAACTTCGGCTACTTGCTCGTGATGACTTGACAACGTTTAATTCATCATATAAATGTCTACATTTAACTAATTTCGAGTCAAATTAACTGAACAGGGTATTTAATGAAAACAAATATATTGCGTTGTAAAAACTAGAAATCCTCCGTATTATAGCCTTTTATAGCGAATCTAAAAAATATTTGAAAATAAAAATTAAAGTCCAATGAGGTGCCGAATCGAGTGTCAAGTAGTGTTTCATATGAGAAACACTCCTAGACTACTATTATTGTGTCAAGTAGTGTTTCATATGAGAGACACTCCTAGACTAGTATTAATGTGTCGAGACGCTTCCACTTGAAGAAGCGCCTTAACAACCTCGGCTACTTGCTCGTGATGACTTGACAACGTATAATTCATCATATAAATGTCTAAATTTAACTAGTTTTGAATAAAATTTACTGAATATTGTATTTAATGAAAAATGAACTCTTTTCGTTGTAAAAACTAGAAATCCTCCGTATTATAGCCTTTTATAGCTAATTTAAAAATATTTGAAAATAAAAATTAAAGTCCAATGAGGTGCCGAATCGAGTGTCAAGTAGTGTTTCATATGAGAAACACTCCTAGACTACTATTATTGTGTCAAGTAGTGTTTCATATGAGAGACACTCCTAGACTAGTATTAATGTGTCGAGACGCTTCCACTTGAAGAAGCGCCTTAACAACCTCGGCTACTTGCTCGTGATGACTTGACAACGTATAATTCATCATATAAATGTCTAAATTTAACTAGTTTTGAATAAAATTTACTGAATATTGTATTTAATGAAAAATGAACTCTTTTCGTTGTAAAAACTAGAAATCCTCCGTATTATAGCCTTTTATAGCGAATCTAAAAAATATTTGAAAATAAAAATTAAAGTCCAATGAGGTGCCGAATCGAGTGTCAAGTAGTGTTTCATATGAGAAACACTCCTAGACTACTATTATTGTGTCAAGTAGTGTTTCATATGAGAGACACTCCTAGACTAGTATTAATGTGTCGAGACGCTTCCACTTGAAGAAGCGCCTTAACAACCTCGGCTACTTGCTCGTGATGACTTGACAACGTTTAATTCATCATATAAATGTCTACATTTAACTAATTTCGAGTCAAATTAACTGAACAGGGTATTTAATGAAAAATGAACAGTTTGCGTTGTAAAAACTAGAAATCCTCCGTATTATAGCCTTTTATAGCGAATCTAAAAAATATTTGAAAATAAAAATTAAAGTCCAATGAGGTGCCGAATCGAGTGTCAAGTAGTGTTTCATATGAGAAACACTCCTAGACTACTATTATTGTGTCAAGTAGTGTTTCATATGAGAGACACTCCTAGACTAGTATTAATGTGTCGAGACGCTTCCACTTGAAGAAGCGCCTTAACAACCTCGGCTACTTGCTCGTGATGACTTGACAACGTTTAATTCATCATATAAATGTCTACATTTAACTAATTTCGAGTCAAATTAACTGAACAGGGTATTTAATGAAAACAAATATATTGCGTTGTAAAAACTAGAAATCCTCCGTATTATAGCCTTTTATAGCGAATCTAAAAAATATTTGAAAATAAAAATTAAAGTCCAATGAGGTGCCGAATCGAGTGTCAAGTAGTGTTTCATATGAGAAACACTCCTAGACTACTATTATTGTGTCAAGTAGTGTTTCATATGAGAGACACTCCTAGACTAGTATTAATGTGTCGAGACGCTTCCACTTGAAGAAGCGCCTTAACAACCTCGGCTACTTGCTCGTGATGACTTGACAACGTTTAATTCATCATATAAATGTCTAAATTTAACTAGTTTTGAATAAAATTTACTGAATATTGTATTTAATGAAAAATGAACTCTTTTCGTTGTAAAAACTAGAAATCCTCCGTATTATAGCCTTTTATAGCTAATTTAAAAATAATTGAAAATAAAAATTAAAGTCCAATGAGGTGCCGAATCGAGTGTCAAGTAGTGTTTCATATGAGAAACACTCCTAGACTACTATTATTGTGTCAAGTAGTGTTTCATATGAGAGACACTCCTAGACTAGTATTAATGTGTCGAAGAAGCGCCTTAACAACTTCGGCTACTTGCTCGTGATGACTTGACAACGTTTAATTCATCATAAGAACGTCTAAATTTAACTAATTTTGAGTAAAATTTACTGAAGAGTGTATTTAATAAAAATTGAACTCTTTTCGTTGTAAAAACTAGAAAACCTCCGTATTATATCCTTTTATAGCGATTCTAAAAAATATTTGAAAATAAAAATTAAAGTCCAATGAGGTGCTGAATCGAGTGTCAAGTCTTTCCCGTACTGAAATTTGCAATTAACGGGGGTAAGAAATAAAAATACTTACTTTACCAACTTGGATTCTAGAAGATATTTTTTTTTTAAATACTAAATTCAAGATAAATAAGGAACAGATATAGTCACGAAAGAAAAATTTGTATTAAGACGAGATTGAAACTTAAAACGAAGGTCAAGATTTATTAATACTAGAAAGAAACTCTCATTTATATCCAGGAAACAGGTATGCTTCGTCGTATCTCAGTAATATTTCTTCAGGCACAGGCGTAATTTAATATAATCCTAACAGTTTACCAATATTTCGCATTGCAAGAGTTTCTGCGTTACAAATCCAGCTGCGAAAATTACATCCATAGTTATTTGTGAACCACTTATAAAGAACGCCATAGCAATATAATTACTTTAGCACACTTTCATTTATTAAATAATATACTGTGTTAAGTTTCATCAGCTAATTCGTACCTTAAACGTATTGCAAAAATATTTCACTCAATGACGTTACAAAATTAAATTTCCTATCAAACATAAATAAAGACTCTGGTATTTATAATTATTTGGGTCAGAGAATGAGTCCTAAGTACTTTGGTCGTCGAGAACTTTTAAATAAGGTTTTCTTCTTCTTCTTCTGCAAAAAAACATATAATTTGCAAAAAGTGTGAAGTTTCGTATCGTTGACGAGACCTCTGTTATCTTTGGGCACAGCGTCATAACTTTGACTACTGTTACACCAAGGTCTGTTACAATTGTTGCTCTACACATGGCGCGCGCGCGCTCTTCAAATACAGCGCTCCAGGTAATTTTGAAACATTCTGAACGAATTCAGGAATTCAAGGAATTGTAAACATATAATTTTTAAGGCTAGAGAGGAAAGTTTTCCCCAAACTGAATACGTCACGATTAAGCCCTTCCCGATTTTGTAATTAGTTTATAGCCATTCGTTGACACTTTTGTAATATAGTGAAAGTTTCCCCATTAATTAAAAATTTGTAATTAAAATAGGAGGTTTCCCTTTCGCAGCACCAATCAGGGGATGGGGGATAACTCTCCACCTGTTCCTATTTTTAAATTAATCATAATTTATAATGTCAGTATTTTATTTATTAATAAAATTTACCGAAATTTATAGAAGATAATAAAAATTACCGCGCGAGTGCGTTGTCCCATAGACCCCCCCAGTTGTACCAGACACTTGCTTTCTTACCTCGTCCTTTACACTGCTGATGTACCAGTGTCGCAAATATCTAAGATGAATCCACAGGATCACCTGCATGATTGGTGGAATTAAAGTTATAATCATCGTAGGAAACATTTGTTCTTGTTGTTGTGGTATTCAGTCCTAAGACTGGTCTGATGCAACACTCCATACTAACTTGTCTTGCGCAAGACTTTTCATTTCCGTACAGCTACCACGTCCCCACATCCTTCATAATATGCTTAGCATATTCCATCCTTGCCTCCATATTCTGTTCTTACCCCACACAATTCCCTCTAATGCTGATTTTAAAAGACCCTATTAATCTATCCCTTCTCTTGGTCAATGTCCTCCATATTGTTCACTCTTCCTGCATTCTGTTTAGAACTTCCTCGTCAGTGATTCTATCCTCCCATTTCATTCTCCTATGACTTCACATTTCAAAAGCTTTTATTGTTTTCCTTTCTGCAACTCCTACCGTCCAAGTTTCACACCTATATAATACCACATTCCATATGCACATTTTTAGCCACATAATATTTACACTTATATTTCCCATAAATAAATTCCTAATATTTGTGAAAGCCTTCCTTGTCTGTGCTATCTTGTTCTTTATGTCTACTATACTTCTACCATCACTAGTAGCAGAATTCCTTAACTTCCATCAAATATCCCTTCTCCGTGCCATTTATTATGGTTTCCAATTGACTTCCCTAATACGACAATATCATAGCAAAGCATAGGGGTTTTATTTCTTCTCTTTGCAGTATAGTTCCCTTACTTACATGCTATATATATATTTAAAATTTAATATGATTAATAATCTATTTGTGGAGCTCCTAATTAGCAGCTTCATGACAAAAATTTTTGCAGTAATTTTTCTCAAAATGGAAAATAAATAAAGCAAAACTGAATGTTGTTGAGCTTGGTAGATTGACATACTCATTATTTACACTTTACAGAGTGTTCAACACAACGTGGTCAGTCGACATGGGGGACTGATCTTGTCTCCAAAAATTTAAACTGATTTTTGTCCTGCATGAAAACTTCAGGCACTTTACCCCTTTTCTATGCATAAAAATTATTTTTACAATGCCTCATCATCTGTTATTTCTTATGTGCACATTGTTCAGTGACAATTTTTGATAAACAGTATAACATTTATTATAACATATATTACTTGCTCTTTACACTGACACAAATGGAAAGAATAGTTTTGAACAATTAATGAAATGTCTACATAACTGACACAAAACTGGTTTATTAAAAAAAATATGTCATACATCTTTTAACAGTATTAGTGAACAGATACATGGGATATACATATACAGAAAATGAATAACCCTAAATGAGTCTCTATGTACATACTTTCAACTTTGTAAAGCAAATACAGAAAATTGATTAAATACTTATGTTTTAACAAAGAAAATCGAGATATACAATGGACGTTGACACAGCTGTCTACCTAGTATGATTTATGCCATACTGTTGGTAGATCTTCAATGTTGGGATTAGCAGTTCCAGTGCAGAATACAGCCTCATTGGGTGGAGATTCTTTCCACGGCCGTGTTACAAGTTTCACATCATCCCCTGTCACAAATGCATTTGTATTCTAGTACGCTATAAATATGTTATCCGAACTTAAATATGTATAATACTTAAAATTTGACAACAGTTCCATAAATGATAAGAAATCGTATATCACTCTCATATAGAATTCAGTTTCATAACTATGCTTTTATTGGATCAGTACTAAAGAAAATATAGGTCTGTTTTCCATTGATTATTTCGATCTCAGAGCGAAAAGCCTAACTTCAGTCCATTAGATGCTTTCAAATCAGTTTCAACTTTCTTCTCACTGTAATAAATATTTTTTTCCCTGCATATTAATAATTTGACCTAAATAGAACTTGTAATCCCTTGCCTTTTCTTAAATGAGTCACTGCTGCTGGAAATACATTGTTTACTATTGATGCCTTAATTTTATGTCAGGATGGAGAATTGTGTTACAGAAATTTATTACTAATGTGAATTTGAGCCTAAAGAAGATTTGATTACTGTTAATAGCACCCAGATTTTTGAACGTGTGTCAATAAAGATTTTTACATCGAAGTGAACCACATCCTTTTTTCTCTCATTATACCAGCAAAACATGGATGGTACAAGTTGCAGAAAGGAAAAGAATAGAAACCTTGAAATGTGGAGATATAGGAGAATGAGATAGGTGGATAGAATCACTAACGAGGAAGTTCTGAACAGAATAGGGGAAGAGTAAACAATATGGAGGACGTTGACCAAGAGAAGGGATAGATTAATAGACCATGTTTTGAGATATGAGGGTCTTGTAAAATTAGCAATAGAGGGAAGTGTGTGGGGTAAGAACAAAATAGGGAGGCCAAGGATGGAATACACTAAGAAGATTACGGAGTAGGTGGGATGTGCTAGTTATGAGGAAATGAATATAGGTTAACATGGAGGGTTGCATCAGACTAATCTTAGGACTGAATACCACAACAACAACAACAACACCAGCTAAATTTATCCTACTTATACTTCTAATGAAAACATATACATTAATATTTGTATCACCATTGCTATGCCTGCCATCAAACACTTAATATTTTATTTACATCTTACAATACTATTTAAGCTTGAATTAGTTATAGAATTACCTAGCCATCGAGTTGCAAGAACTCTGCGGCGATGACATGATGATGTGTTACCTAGAGCTCCATGAATTGTTTGCATGTGAAAAACTATGCAGTCACCAGGCTGAAAGCAGATACATAAATATTATCTCTGGTACAGCATTAGTGTTACATATGAACAGGCAAAAGAAAGTTAATACTATTAGTGTGTTTAATGTTCTAAACTCATTTCATTGAGACATACATGTAAAATAATGCGTATTTCCATCAGTTACACATATCCAGTACAGAAAATGTGAAGTAAATATTGTTAAACACTAAAAGTAAGTTAATAAAATCTATTTTCAAACTATATTTACTTTACATTTGTAACTCCTCAAACAACTACACAGTGAAACTCCCAACAATTCTTCTTTGTACTGTTGTTAAACCCATTACAATTTTAACATAATTTTGGAGTTCACATGGAAAAGTATTGTTACTTTCTAACCTGTACTTCCCATTGTAGAATTTCGTTTGAAATGGAATCAAATTCGCTAGGATTGAGACTTTCATAATGCCGGTCATTTTGTCGGATAACTGAATAGTCTTTGAAAGATGCAAACATTCTGGGCACAAACCATCGGTTCCAAAGGTGAGAGCCACGAATGAGACGCAGAGAACAATCCTTTGTGACAGTGTCGACAGGCATCCAAATGGAGCACACCTGAAAATTTTGAAATATATTTGGTATAAAGCAACAGCATATTAAAATGGCTCGTTTGAGTTTAAAAATACTGTACTTGTTATATTAGAATGAAACTGTTTCACATATAGAGGCATGGAAACATTAGTTATTAAAAGATAATAGCGAATAAATAACAATAAATTATTTATACTAACCTTATCACCATCTATTGGATAGTAGGGTTGGTCTTGATGCCACGGAGTTTCCTTTTCAGCACCCGGTTCCTTTACTAGCACATGCTCATGATAGAACTTGATCCACTATTTGAAAGAAACAACAATGAAATTAAATTTGCTATAATTTTATAATAGCTGAAAAATCAGCTAAATAATTTTCATTTAACCTTTATTTGTCTGGTGATATGATTATATATAAACAAGTTATTAAATCAATTTTTATACAATTTATAGTTTTACCTTTGATGATAACAATTTCCCTGCGATTGCGGCAGCTGGTGAATATTGCATAAATTCTTGAAATTCTGGAATTCTACGCCAGTTGCAATAGTCATTGAAGTATATTCCACTTTCAGGAGATGCCTTGATAGAATTCAATTAAAATTTTTGAAAACCTACCAACCACAAGTTACTAATAACAAATTATTTTTATAGTGGGAATTGAAGCTTTAGCACAGTTACTACCTTAATCATAAAGCAGTTACACTGCTGCAGTTAATTTTCCTTCGAGTTATTTTTACTCAATAATTTTGTGACAGCACAACAGGAATAACAAATATCAGAAAAATAACTTTCCTCCGATTGATTACCTTAGCAGATATAATTCAAACCTGAAGTGATTGTGCGTAACAGCTTGGATCTTGAAGATTTAATCTGATTCCTTGCTTTACCAATTGAATCCAATGAGGATCAAATACTTGTCTAAGTACAACTGCTCCATCTTCTTGAAACCGGAGAACATCATCATATGAAATCTTCATTATGAATTACCTTTAAATAATATAACATAATGTGTATAAACTATACATTCAAGACAATTTTCAGGTATAAGGATTTTTTTCCCCCTAAATTTGAATCATTAAAAAGTTTTTCAAGTCGCATAGTTCATTTGATAAGAATTTAAATGCAGGCTCTCTGGTTAACATAAAAATTGGATCAAGCATTTTTCTCTATTAACAATATGAATAAAGTCACTTACAGTCTGGTTTTCATATTTTTATGACAATGATGTGATGAATTTTGTAGAGACAGTTTTGGGGTATTATATTTACTCGTATATGGATAATGGTAAAGCAGACAAAGGTGAATGTTTGAAAAGTTTGAGGACTCGGCTGATTTATGTCAGTCTGCATCTGACTGAGTACTGTTATTCATTAGTTCTGGGTACTCTTCCCCTCTTTCCCTTAAGACAATAATAATTTTTTTTTCCATTCTTAGTGACTATCTAATCAAGCATTGTTGTTTAGTCTAGTTTGCTGAGATAGGGAAAGTGAAAATGCAACACAAACACCCTGTCCCATACCTGGTACCTCAGTGATGTGAGGCTGTGACACTAGCTGTTAGATCACAGAGGTGGCCAAAATTGTTTGTTAGTGCTAGAAATTATAGAACTATAATATTCTTTTTTATATTATTACAAATTCTCATGTAATTTCCCCTCTGCTCGTCTTGGACAGATATTGTTCTAAAAATTAATAAGTTACACTTTCCTATAAGTTTCTGATATTTCCACCACTCACTCCACCTTTTGCAACTCTTCTTTAAACACAATTCATATTATTCACTTTGTCTTTGTCTACTTCACTCTTCTCTATAATTCCAGGCAATGAAAATCTAAAAAGTGACTTTCTGAGTAACATTGCATTATGCTGAATCATTAAATAACATTAATTACAATTTGGAATACTTATTTATTACTGTAAGGAGAGTAAGTAATAATTTGTGTATTCATTCACTTAAATAAGGATTAAACAGAAACCATCCTCTTATAAAGATTTAATAAAAATATTGTCAATAATGCACATATAAACAATAGATGATACAACTATGTATAACTGCAATAAGAGAAAAAAACAAACCATAAAGGAAAGAAGTTAAAAATTTGCAAAGATGTCACACAATGTCTGTATGGTGACTTGAATATTTTTTTCTGTTGCCATTATCTGAGTAGATAACATTTGACCCTAGCACATATGGAAAGGAAATAAAAAAAAATGTCTACAATAAACGTGAAAGCCAGTTCATTGATTTTTCTTCTCAAAGAATAATACTTTCAGAAAACAACATTAAATATTCATAAAAAGTTATAAATTAATTAACATAAATTCTGAGTATTTTAGTATAGTTAAACATTTTGTTTGGTTGGAACTGTCTATACTTTTACAAATTTAAATACTAACACTTGACCATAGCAGATATATGAGTTCATATGACACTTTACTGCATTTAGTTGCAGGTACATATAATAACAGACTCACACTATCGCTTCCTACCTTACATATTGAATTTGGCAATTTCTATAATAAACATGTAATATTAGAATATCGCATAAAATCTTTATTAAAACTTTATTAATATTTTCATATTTTAATTTCTTCTGATTTCAATTAGTGGCTACTGTTGAACATTCTTAATCAAGGATTAATAAGTATAATAATATGTTTAACTTTGCTTTAGTTATTCTAGTGTTTTTATTTAATTAAGGAGTACTTGAGTAATTGTATCTGTGGATAGAAATACAGAGAAATCTCAATGTTTGAGCTTGTAACTTTGGTTTAACATTTCTTCTGTTCCTGAATACAATGTTATATTTTTATGAACTGTTCTTCAACAAAAAAAAAAAAAATTATGAACAACAAAGATTTTTGTTGGGAAAAGGGGCTTAATTTATACATTAATTTTAAATTCACTTACTTGTTACTAATTTACTAACTGTAAATGTTTGAAAGATTCACTAATTACAGTAATAATTGTATCAAATTTTCAGAGTTGGTCAAGAGAATGCAAGGAGCTTGTCAAGTTTTCAAGTGCCCCCTTCCTCAATCTGTCATGACAACACCAACTCCTAATTTAAGGTATTGAAGTATCCCATTTCCGTGTTCATATCATATATGCAGTTGTCACTATCAAAAAATTGGTTAAACTCTCATGCCGCTATTATTGTCCTTATATTTGTATTTTGTTAACACAACAGGATAAAGTCTGACGTTTCTTTTAACCCGACACATAAACCTAAAGGTGAAAATTTTGCTGAGGGTATGGTCCAATGAAACTCAAAATTAATAATGAAACTTAATTATTATTTTGGTCAGGGGCCCCAAAGTTACCAATTTGAGCAATGATATGAAAAAACAGTTATCGCCGTGTTTTCTTATTAAACAAAATCTTATTCATTCTAAGAATTTGTTTCTTAAATAATGTAATGGGATTATTAGGAGTAAAGGTTTCATGTTACATTTAATATAATAATAATAATAATAATAATCATATTCCGTAGATCCTGTAAAGAAGCTAAGCTTCAAGGATGTGGAATAATGGGTCAGGGCTGTGTACATTTATTACATTATTTTATTGTATAAAAGAAAAATATACTTATAACAAATTTTTGTATTATAAACTATTATAAATTACTCTTCTCCGATTCTTCTATAAATTCCTTTATTGAATAGAAGGAGGAGTGGCTAAGCAAAAATGAGCGTAATTCAGTGTTAAATTTACCTTGATTATCGGACAACTGTTTAATTCTGTGCTGTGTGCAGTCTGTTGATGATGGATTATCCCTGAATAATGCACACCTTCCTTTCTGTGCAATTGACAATGTTTTACATTTTTTATACAGATTATTTTTGTTCCTTGTATTGAAGGGATGAATATCAGTATTATTCAAAAATAAGTGCCTCCTATTTGTGATTACAAATAACATCCATCAATGAATAAATGTATTGGCACGTCAAAGTGAAAATACCTAACTTTTTGAACAGAGTTCTGCAAGAAGTTGGTGTGAGGAAACCTGCCTCACATATTGCTCTAATAACACGTTTTTGACTAATAAAAATCTTATCTATGCCTGCTGCTGCTGAGTTGCCCCCAAAATATAATACCATATGATAAAATAGAATGAAAATATGCAAAGTATACTAATTTTCTTGTTTTTAAATCACTGAAGGTGGATGGACATTGCATCACATGTGTAGCTGAGCTGAGTTTCTTAAGTAATTGATGATTAATCTGATCATCAGTCCAATTTAATTTATTATTTACTAAGAGACCTAAGAATTTAACAGAGGAAGTTTCATTTACATTTTTGCTGTCGTATTTAAGTGTTATAGATTGTAAAGTTGTGTTGAGTGTGTGAAATTGCATGAAATGTGTTACACATTCCAATAGTGGTAGTCTTTAACAGTCACGTGATTAATATTGAAGTTCCAAAATAACGTTGTCATGAATGATATTTTTGAAGTTGTATTATCAAATGAATAATACACGGTAAGCTTGTTGATGCCAATTTAGATCATGAAACGCCGAAGATGGACACATGATGGTAAGTAGTTGGGGGGAAAAATAACTGTTGATTGCAACCATAGTTACAGTAGCGGCGAGCGTGGGGCAGACTTTGCAGGCGACAGCCTTTTCTAGTTTATTTGGTGATTGGGATAAATTGAGTAAACGATCAGATAAGTATAAGTATAAAATCATATTCCATAGATGCTATAGAGAAGCAAGCACAAGCTTCAAGGATGATGTGGAACACGAGTCAGAGATTTTACATAGTTAGGTTGCTGCTTTATTAATATTAGAATATACTGTAACTATTCATTACTTTTAACTTATAATAAGATTTTCTTAAGTTCTATACAGAAGACATACAATTTGTACCTTATATATATAAAATTGATAAATATTTTTACATCCTATACTAAAAAATTAGTGTTCTAATAATGTTCTTTCATAATTATAAATATCTACCCTATGATGATGATACATTCAGCTCCATAAATTCTTCAACAGAGTAGAAGGAGTGGCCTTAGTAAGAAGTTAGTTAGTTCATATTTGAACTTGTTTGGATTTATTTTTAATTGTTTAATGGAGGTGGGAAGTTTATTAAATATGCTAATAGATGGCATTGTAATGTACACCCTTTTGTATTCCTTGTGTAAATTGTTTTTACTTCTGGTATCAAAGTCATGTAACATATCTGTAGAGGTTACTGTTATTTAATAACAAATAACATCATGAGTGATTGAATATGAGTGTCAGTATTCCAGTTTTCTTGAAAAGTCCCCTACAAGATGTTTTTGGTGAGACCTGACATAATAAAACGCAATTTGGCGATTTAAAACCCTATCCACTGTTTCATGACATACCTAATCTATATATGTCTCAATAATTTATTTCAATGAAACTTCATACGTAATAAATATGATTCTTAACATCCAGAAATAACACCCAATTTTATAACGACATTTTGCCGAAACTACAGGAAATTGGATAAATATTTACAGCTTTTGAAGAGAGTAAGGAGACATGCTTGGACGCTCGCAAAGATTGACGAAGAAAAATGAGAATATTTGAAAGGAAGATCCCGGGGGAAGATTTTAGACACAAAACTGTGTTAACGGCAAATGAAATGATGAGCTTGAGAATACTGTAAGAGTTGTCCGCTAAAACTTGTGGGGGAGACACGGAGAGAGGGGAATTCTGCGACCCCACAGCAAACTCTCCCTGGTCATTCGAAAGGGCGTAAGACAAGTATCCAGAAACCCGACCTAACTAATGCAGGTTTTCTAGGGTTCGTCCTGTCTCTGTTTCTACAGCCCGGGGACCCAAGTCAACACTTGGCTGCCTTGTTTTACCTCCCACATCCCCTTCTAATTCTAATTACCTTCCTATGTTTTACCAAAACGTGGCGGACGCTCTTCTTGTTCAACTTAAATTTACAGTTTGATTTTTAATAGGAGTTTAATTGAATATAAATAAAGGATGTACAACATAAAAATATTTTTAAATATACATATTATTCTGATTTAATTAATTACAATTTAGGATTAAATATTTAATGATAATATTTAGCATTTTATTTGTTAATACAATTTGAAGACATTTTATTTGATTTTTGGTGCTTGGATCATCTTTTTTAGGCTTACTTTATACTTGCCTGTATTGTAGGCAACACGGTTTACTTGTAAGTCGTGTGGGTTATCGAAGCTCCCGGGGCTTTCATTAAATCTTACTTTCAAACATAGTTTTATGACTTTAATATATATATATATATATATATATAAAATATATAATATAATATATAAAAAGAAGGCCAATAAGTCAGCATATATATATTATTTTTACTTTTTAATTAATTTTGTAAGTTTTGCACAACGTTATAGATATGTATATAAAAATTGTAACATAGAACCTATATTTAATCTGTTGTAATGTTATGTTTGTAGTATACCTGATGAAGTCTCAGAAGGGAGACGAAACGTCGTATCCAACTTTACTTCTTCAAGATAATATTCATTTCACCATTTTCCATAATTCAAAAATGAATATTGATACGTTGTCATGAAATCTTATGTTGTTACATTGAAAGAATATTCATTAGGCTTGGGTATGCTGCTTTGATATGATTTACATGTCGTAATTCACGTGTTATATTAGCCATTATTTTATATATGGTAACGAGGATATTAACCGTCGTATTACTTGTATTTTTTTTATGTTGCGTTGCCTTCCCGAACGTAAAGGTTTTTTTGGGGGGTGTTTTCCTATCTTAATACGCTGTTGAAATTAAAGGTCCATTCTACGTATTTGTACTACAATTATTATTTTTTATTGATAATAATTTACTTGACCTGTTTTTTCTAGATTCAATAACAGGTCTGTTTAACAATATTTTTCTTTTGTTGGTACTTTTTTTTTACATAGATATAAATATGCATGAATATAATAATAAAGTATATGCGTATATTTAAATTTGTTTTATCATGTGTAAGATCATCATCATCTGTTACACTAGTTTTATTATTATATTATTTGTACTACAATTATCAGGCTTACTCAAATATATATTTTCAATATTCGTAACAGAAAAATTAATTTCTTTTTTTGCGATTGGCAAGTATTTCCTCTTGTGGCTCTGTTTACGATGTGGCGAGAAACCGAACCAAAGCGTCTTAAGTTCGCCACATGGTTGGAAGATGGCGTAGTTGACTACTTGTGTAAATATTTCAACCTCTTAGGTAAAACTACCACAAAACCAGAGCATAAATATAAGTTTCCGTTGAGCCTCATCGCATAAGTTAATCCTACAAATAACTCAGTTGTCTGGATTCCAAGGTAGGGATTTTTCAGTATTTTTCCCCTTTTTCTAACTGTATGACTAGTTATATATATATCCACCTGGCAAGGGCAAATAGGTACTTTACTAGCATTTCCCATCGTTAATGGGATAAAGGAAAAGATTTCAAGAATAATTACATTAACTGTCCATCGTTGCTTTGACAACAGCACGAAATACATTCTTATATTTTCATCATTATAGTCTTGACAACTTATATATTTTATAGAATGCCGTTGTAACTTGTTGTTACTGAGGAAGGAGAAATACTGTTTAAACTTTTTCTAGTTTGTTTCTGAATGGTCTATCATTTTCTTTGTAAGGGGAAAACTGTTAAAAGCCATTTTTTTTGGTGACTTGTTAATGGGTTAATATTTTTTCTTTGTAAATTGCTTCAATAAGTAATAATACTTGGGGGGGTGTTTAATTAAGGGTGGCTCTCGAAAATGCAATTTCACAACGCTTCGTCGTTCAATTCCAGGCAGCATTCCTTTGGAAAACTTACTCAAAACATATTTATGAATTTATGGAAAAGTATTAACGGAAAAAATCGTTAATGTACCCAAATTATTTATAATACTTCAAGTCGCAAATTACTTCAAGGAAGCCCTTAAAAAAGGACAAAACGTATTGAAATTATTTTTTTATAGTTTTCTTTTTCAACTATTTAATTTTTTTTCTGACTGATAACCAGTTTACTTATTTTAAGAAAAAATATTTTATCCTGAATAGGATACGTCACAATTATTTGAGACTGAATGTACTATAGGGCGGGTCGATCTTGAAGTGGAATAAAACAAGCTGTGTGTGAGTAATTGACGAAATTATTTTTTTATTTGAATGATCCTTTCAAAATAAAAAATAATAATTATTTTGTTAATTCCTCAAACACAGCTGCTTTTATTCCATTTCAACATTGAAATATCCTCTGTTTACGAACACGGTACAGTTATTCCGTTTAAAACTAACGCATATAAAATAGACTATAAAAATTGTATAGTTTTAATTTAATAATAATTTAGTTTATTCGATTCAGGGTTGGATTGAACCGAGTCGGTTGGGTCTGTTTATCTGTAATTTTTTTGCCTTTGCTATTAGGAAAACAGGTCTTCCTTAATTTAAACATTCTTTCCATGACTCCTGTTACTACATCCAACCTTTTTGGTGAAATAATATTTACCTTTACTTTCATTTTCTTCAGTAGCTCAACCCAATAAAACGTCTTAAAAATGTTTACGCGACTATCTTGGTTTAGGAGCAGGGAAAAATATTAAATGACTTTATTTAATTTATAAATTAATGGTTATATTTAGTTGTGACTCTGGATTGTAATTTATGACAAAACACTACCGTCGACAGACTTTTATTTATATTTGGCTGATTACACAACTGTTTTTAATTAAAGAATCCATAGACAAATATTTTTTTCTCCAAAAATTTTCCACTATCATGTACACAAAATATATCACAAACAAATATATTAGGAATCTTATATTTCTCAGTCAACATTGAAACTTTTGCCAGAAATGAAAACAAACAAGCTGAAACACATTTATAATGAAGCTGTACACAAGAAACTAGGTTAGGTTGAAAGTCTCAGGAACATTACAAAGGAAAAAAAATAAAATAAATGCGACGAATATGATTGTCAAGTCTCAACATACATATATATATATACAATAAATAATAATTTAATAACTTTCCGCGCACAGTTTTTTTTACCCAAATTGACGCGGTTACTGAAAAAACGCTCATAATTTATTTAAAATATATGGTCGATATTTACAACATTGAGCAGTTCAGTAATTATGGCACAGCCTTTAGAAGTTATTTTTGGGCCATAACATTCCTCCTCAGTCCATTTCAAGGCATTAAAGAGACATCACAGTTTATACACAACGGGGGGGTGGGGGGGGGGGGTGAAGTAGTAAGAACAAACACACAGTGAAACATTATTAGGTAATTAAGCTTCTGGACAGAAATATGAAATCTATTTTAATAATTATTTATAAAAAGCTAAAAATTTGTATGATCCCAAGATATATAAATATTGAACATATTTAATTTTAAGCACTGAACACCACCATAGAAAGACGAACAGTTCATACACACCAACTAATTAATTTCAACTGGTCCAGGTTAGATCCAAAGATCACACACTTTTGGCCTGATGTAGATGATTAAATAAATCGGTCATGTTAGTTCCAATCGGGGGTTCGTCTTGTCCTTGGTCCACGACTAAACGGAACTGTGCGGTGTGTGATGTTAGACGACGCCGCCGGAGGCTGCGGCGCCAGGGTTGACCACGAAGACGGGCTTCTTGGGCACCGAGAGGTCTCCCTGGACCACGGTCACCCTGCAGGAGCGCGGCGACCCCAGGTCTCCGTTCTGGTTGCTGCTCTTGAGGAACACCTCGCCGTCGCCGTCGTCGTTGTCCTCGTCGCCGTACATGTTGGGCCCCGGGCTCTCGGCGTCGCGGGGCGGCGGCAGCTTGGACACGGTCCTCGTGGGCGACGGACTCTTCTTGGGCGACGTCGTCACCGGGATCGTCGCCGCGTTCGTGGGCGGTGGAGGAACCTCGACGCGCTCCTTGTCGCCGTTCAGAGTCTCGTAGATGTGGTACCTGCAACCGCGACATCACGTCACAAACTTAAACATCCCACGTATCGTTCAAATACTACATTGGATTTAGATTTTCAATTTCATCCTAAACTGTAAAGGTCACGTCATTCGAATGGAAAATGACCGAATTCCGAAAAAGCTGTTAACCGGTAAATCTGACGGAGGGCGACAAAGAGGAAGTATGCGGGCAATGTGTGAAGAGATGGTGGGGAAGGACGCAACATCTCTTCTCGGAGCACGGACATGGAGAAGAAAGAGTATGTGCGGATAGAGAAGCATGGAAGGAACTAATTGATGAGACAAACGCCCAAATGCCGGCTAGAATACCATAGGAAGAAGAAGTAAAGGTTGACATGTCGAAAATTATTAAAATCGCTAAAAGAAGTCGACGCTTTTCGTCACATTTAAAATTGACTTATCGGATATCGAAGAAACGACATTTGATAAGTGAACCTCCGACAATGGTGATTTAACTTTAAAATTGTAAAACGTTTGCAATAGTGTTCAGGGGTTTTGAATAGCACTGGAATAAAATATCGAGGTAGGAGGCTTATACATAACCTCTACAGAAGATAGTCAGCAGCAATTAGAATAGAAGATCAAGAAGAGAAAGCAGAAATCAAGAAAGGAGTAAGACAAGGATGCAGTAGTCTGCCGCACATGTTGTTTGACTCGCATATAGAACAGGCGATGAAGCAAGTTAAAACGGAATTTGGAAAAAGGATTCATATTGCAAAGAGAAGAAATAAAAACCGTAAACTTTGCTGATGATATTGCAGTATTAAAGGAGTCAGAAGGAGACTTTGAAACCAAAATAAATGGCATTAACGGGGTTCTGGAAAAAGAGTTCAATATGAGGATAAATAGAGAGAAAACCAAGGTAATGGAGTGTAGCATGGGAAACAGTGGAATAACAAAGGCTGTTAGATTGGGAAGGGATATTTTGATCAGACCAGACCCTCGTGTCTTAAAACGTGGCCTATTAATCTATCATCCCTTCTCTTGGTCAACGACCTTCACATTGTTCTCTTTTCCCCCATTCTGTTCAGAACTTCCTCGTTACTTACTCTATCCACCCATCTGATTTTCAGCATTCGCCTATAGCACCATATTTCAAAGGCTTCTATTCTTTACCTTTCCCCCATCTCCTATCGTCCACGTTTCGCACCCACATAACGCCACGCTCCATACGAACATTTCTAGCAACGATTTCCTAATATTCACACTTATATTACCCGTAAGAAAATTCCTCCCTCTTCTGTTCTCTTCCCTCTAATGTTAATTTTACAAGACCCTCGTGTCTCAAAACGTGGCCTAATAATTCATCCCTTCTCTTCTCCTCAACGTCCTCCATATTGTGTTCGTTCTTCCCCTATTCTGTTGAGAACTTCCTCGTTAGTGACTCTATCTACCCCCATCTCTCATTCTCCTGTAGCACCACATTTCAAAGGCTTCTATTCTTTTCCTTTCTGCAACTCCTACCGGCCACGTTTCGCACCCGTGTAACGGCACGCTTCATACGAACATTTTTAGTGACGATTTCCTAATATTCACACTTATATTACCCGTAAGAAAATTTCTCTTTTTCGGTAAAACCTTCCTTGTCTGTGCTGTCCTACTCTTTATGTCTTCCACCATCACTAGTAATTACGCTTCCCAAGTAGTAGGATTCGTTAACTTCTAACGAATAACGTGATTATTTAATTTTGATAAATGTTTGAAAACTTGTAGAGTGTTTGTTGGCAACGAACACGAACTTCGGTGTGGTTCCTGACATGCGGCTAGGGAATTTGGCAGACCGCTACCGTGTTTGCTCTGCGTACCTGGACTGAAGTGGCGAGCTGTTTTTCTTGTCGTCGGCGTCGTCCTTGAGCTGCGGGTTCTCCGTGGGCTTGGACACCAGGGGCTGCTGCAGCTCGCTCTTGCCGTTGACGGCCGCCGCGGGTGTTGTGACCAGCAACGGCTTGCTCACGTCCTGCAGCTCCCTGTCGTTGCCCTTGCCCAGCTCCACGTCCTTCTCCTTGATGGTCCGCGAGTCGCCGTCTGATCGGCGTCTGCCCAGGCGGCTCTTGTAGACGGCGTACCCCAGCAGGAACACTATGAGGACCATGATGAGGCCCAACACCACGTACGAGCCCGTCGACGTCACCGGAGACTCCGGAGACTCTAGGCTTATTTTCTCGTTCGCGTCATCCGTCTCGATGGTAGCGTCGGTGACGACGGCTTCTTCTGTTCCTTCGTGGCTCACCTCTGGTCCCGACTCAGTTGTGCCTTGGCTCGCTTCTCCGCCTTCTTTTGCGCCGACCACGCCGCCTACGAAGAGGTGCCTCCCACGCTCCACTTGGCTGACAGACACGTTCCTTGAAATGAGTACCGGGTCTCCGTCTTCTGAATCGGTTCCTGAACCTTCGTAGTCTGTACCTTCGTAACCTGAGTCGGATTCGGAATCGGCTCCTTTATCTGACTCGACGCCAATCACGGTATCCTTATAAATGGTGTTTTCCACGCTTGGAACGGTCTCGTTGTCATCACCAGGGGGAATTATGGGCGCTATGTCATCTTCGTCTTCTTCCGACTCGCTGATCAAGTCAGGAGATTCATCATTCCATTTGGTGGTACTCGTTTCATCGGCGGATGACTGTTGACTTCCCTTACTTTCCTCGACCTCATCTGTGACAGCTAGCGGCGTATCTTCTGTTGGACTTTCCTCGTCAGGTTTCACGAAATCTTCGAAATCGTCATTATCATCTTCCTCGAGAACGGTATCGATTTTTACCTCATCCTTTTCTTTATCTTCGCCATATTCGTCTTCTTCGCTTTCTTTTTTGGCGTTTTCGTGTTCAGAATCGGTTATATCGAAATTTATGATAGACTTTTCTTCATCATTGTCATCGGTTTCCGGTTTATCAGTTTCCGCTTCTTCCTCGCCTGCATTTGCCTCTGAAAGGTCGCTTTTGTCTGGTAAATCTTTTCCAGGTACAATGTGATCGTCGTAGTCGTCATCATCATCATCATCATCGTCTTCTTCTTTTTTGTCATCGCTTTCCGCATCTCCCACGCCTGCATTTTCTTCAGAATTATCGCTTTTGTCTGGCGCAGCTATTGCAGGTACGATGTGATCGTCGTATTCATCAACATTATCTTCTTCTTCATCATCACCCTTTTCTGCCTGTTTGTCGCTCTCTGTATTTTCTGTTTCGTCGTTTTCGGTTACCTCGGGATCTGTGTCAACTTTCGAGTCACCGCTTTCGGAGACAACAGACTCTTCTTCCTTCTTCGTGTCGTCATCAGTTTTGTGCTCGTGTGGAATAAACTCGCGCTCGGTTGTGGAGCTGGTCGAATGGTCGGCGGATTCGAAGAAATTATTTCCCGCGTAACCTTGGGCAATCTCGTCCGGTTCCTCCACTGTCCCTAACAGTTTGGAATCGACGACTTTAGTTTCTTCGCTGCCAGGTTGTTCAGTTTGTTCTTCAGCGGGCGCCGCTATCGGATCGTAATCAGCGTCGTCTTCCTCGATCTCGTTGTCCCCGTCAGCAGTTTCGCCGTCGTCTTCGGTGTCGGTGTTTCCTTCGCCATCTACGTGCGCGGTTTCCTCGGAGTTTTCGGCTTCCGCGTCGTACCCGGAGCCTTCTTCCAGGTCGTCCAGATCTCGTCTGTGCCTCCTGGACGGGTGGTTCAGCTCACAGTGTTTGCGTGCTTTGGTCCACGGAAGTCCGAGCATCGTCTTCGGCCCGGCGCACGTCGCTTCGAGGCGGGAATTGACGAAGTCTCCAGTCTCCTCGTTCCGCAGACGGACCAAGTCACAGGGACACTGCACAGGATTGCCGGCGAGTTCCAGAACTTTCAGCTTGGAGAAGTGCTCCACGGGGGAAATGGTCGCGATGTCGTTCAGCATCAGGTTGAGGACTCTGAGGGACGCCGGTAGAACGGTCTTGAACTTCTTCAGCTTGTTACCTTCCAGGCTGAGGGCGTGTAATTTCCTCAGTTTGGCGAACGACCTTTCGCCGACGACGTTGAGGTTACAGTAGGACAAGTCCAGGGACGTGAGCGACGGAGACGCCAAGTCCGGCAGAGCGGCGATGGGGTTCCCCCGCAACACCAACCTCTCCAAATTAGGCAGCTCCTTCAACAGCGAGCTGATCTGAGACGCCTTCGAGATTTTGTTGTTGGAAACGTCCAGAACGCGTAATTTTTTGCAGTTCTTCAGTGTCGCGGGGTTGATCGACGTCTGGCGGTTGTGGTCGACGTAAAGTTCTTCCAGGTTGTGACACGAGGACCACGCGTGCGAAAATATGCCACTGTTTTCATTATCGTCGTGTATCCTCAAAATGTGAACGTTTTTCAAGAGATCCGCGAAGGATTTCCTGTTGTAATGGACGTTGGAGCAGTTGGCAGCCTTGAGGTTGCTGGCGACGTCGTCGTAACAGACGCATCGGCTGTCGCAGACGGGGGAAGACGCGCTCCATACCACGGCAGGGAGCAGAACTAGCGCCCAGAGGACTCGACTGCCTTTCATTGTGACGTCAGATACCTGAAACGGGAAAAACAGAAAGACTTGGTAAAGCGCATCAGAACAGGGCCGAGCTACAGTTCAGTCATAATATTGATTTCTTTTAAAGACATGATTCATAAACACTACATGCAGACGATTCTTCTTCTTTGGCTCTAGAGCCCATTGAGAGCCTGATCCTACCGGGACTGTCATCTTGCATGACACATTCCAAATTTGGAGTGACACGTGGACACGTAGACGATTAAAGTTTATAAATTTCCTGTTACAGCCTTTTAGGGGTTGTACTGAGGACTTGGTATATAAGCTGATGTCTGGAAACCTACCACTTGAAGATCGAATCTTCTGCTTCACGGTACGCAAACAAAATTGGCCAAGGTTTGACTGCTGACGTCGTGCATCCTGTAGTGCTCAGTGTCTGAATTACAACGGATGTGAATCGTGGTGAAGCGCAAGATTTTTAAATCGAATCGATCTTCAAACTTATTTTGCATCCAAATGGTGCATTTTTGGACGTGGGTCAACTCGTCAAAACTCGACCTACTCAGTTTCCTATGCAAGTCTGTGAAGAAGCACCCTGTATGTTAATATATATTTTTAGTGTCTCCAGTAATATTTATTCCTTGAAATAGAAAGCCTTCAATATTTTTTATAACCATCCATTAACAGTCTTATTTAAGAAAAAGCAATTTAAAACTTGTCATATACAGTAGAGCTCTAAAAATTTATAACAATTTGATGTCAGAAATGGTGGTGATACATGCTTTGGTCACAGTATCAAATAAAAACATATATATTTTTTAGTTTATTCATTAAAAATGATCCAACGTCTGTGATATGATGAAAGATTATTAATGAAGCTAAAAAATAAAATATCAGACATTAAACCCCCCTCAGATTTAAATCAGTCCCAAAATAAAACACCCATACTTTTTAGTAATTTATTTATTTTAGTAGTTTAAAGAAATTAATGGATTTCCTAATAATAATCTTCTCGTGTCTTTTTCATTTTTGGCCTCAAATAATATAATATATATATTTTTTCAATATAAAATAGAAAAAAATCATTCTAGTGATATAGTCATCATAATTACTACATTAGACACGTCATCTTTATAATAAAAAATATATGTATTTGTTTTTATATGATTTTTATACAAAATTAAACTTGTGGAGCAGTCGCCACAGAAAAAATGGTTAACAACCAGGGCACAAACGTGGAACGGAGTTACAGTTAATAATATTATTGGAATATGTCTGTGACGTCAGAGGTACAGACTACAGGGAAATACGCCATATTTAATTGAACCCAATATGGAGTGACTATATTTGTACATTTTTCTACTGCCACATTTGATCACTTATATCTTATAGTAGGAACAGCATGAGCGTATAGGGAGGTTGATATAAAACAATTACGAAATTTGTTTTTTTTAAATACGTTAATTGTGAATTAAGTATCAAAGACGTCTGTTTAGTCGAACCCCTTTCATAATCAAATATTATTGTACGTGAAATTGTAGGTTACAATTTGGCGCACAACGTGGGGTTGTTGAATGAAACAGTTTTAATAATTTTTAATGATTTAAAGTAGTGTTGTCTACAGCGTGTAAGTGATGAAATGAAGAAATATTATTGACATTGTCGTTGTGCGGGTGAATTGGATCCCAGACTTGGTACCGTGGAGGGGAGCGACGCGTTTCTCGAGCAGCCCTTCCTCACACAAAGTTAAGCCTCTTTCCTGCTGACCCGCCCGCGATAACCTTTAAGCCTTTCTGTTTATTCAAATGACACGGCCCACAGGATTACGATCAGCTCTTCCTTGGGGAAGGACCGACGACTGGGAATGGAATCCACATACTTCACTTCCAAGTTGATCAAAGGCAGTTGCTGTCCTCCACGTTATTATTCTTCGACAGAACGTCGCTCGTAAAAGAATCTTTCTTAATGGGCCTTAATAACCGCGACTCTCTGCCGTGACTTACCGCCAAATTTATTTAAATTTAGCAAAATGTCCTCAATGGCGACTGGTTCAAAACCCTCGTTGCTCTGTGTGAAGGAATCATCTAGCGCTGCCCTTAATAAATTTAAATGGATAATTTTTTGTATTCACTTTTTTTTCTAATAACCAGATATACTTAACGACTTAAACTGATAATGAAAGAAAATTGATATTACTTGAATTCATTGTTTTATCTTTCTTCATCAGATGAACCGACACGTTTATTTAAAAAGCTAAATTTTTCAGTTACTCCTCTAAGTCAAAAACCTCTTTTTCCTCGTTATCTCAAAGGACACAAAGATCGTACTAATATATCTTCTACTACTAATGTGTATAAAATTAAGTATTCAAATTGTGATTTCTGTTATATTGGCCAAACGAAGAGAGCTTTGATTGAACGTACCAATCAAAGAGCATGCCTAATTTTTTAAACTGCCTATTTGTAAACAGGATTCTATTACCAAGCATTGGATCAACCTCGGTCGTTATTTAGATTTTGACGACACTTATCTATTTTAAATATGGAATCACATTTTTTTAAAAAAATGGATTTATTTTTTAAATGCTGCTTATTTAAAATCAACGTGATGCTGTGAATGTTAAACGTTTCACTGATAATAGGCTATACGATGTTCTTTGGTCCTTCACTGTTGTATCTCTGATCATCTCATGTTCACATTAGAATCCTCAGGAATCACCCGTTTGAGTAAGTCGAAACCGTCTACATTTTGTTGGTAATGTACTCAAATTAATGGTTGCCTTTTAAAGGTCCTATTTTCATTTATTAATTTACGATTGATGACATATATTGTTTATAATTAACAATATTTAACATTTTTTACAAATCAGTTTTTTATATTAAACAGCTCAACGACGTTTCTGATTGTAGGTTTTTCTATGAAATCGTTCTTCGGGACATTTCCAGTTCCAGTATTTTGAGTCTGATTGATAATGAAGGTTTTCCCCACTCTTTTCCGTCATACAGTTCTAATTCTAATTTTCCTTCCCTCTTCTTTTTCTTCACCGTATCCATCCTTCTCCTGTTTCAAGACTTTCCTCGGGGCCTTTTTCCTGTTACTTCTTCAGCAAATACTCGTTTTGAAACTATCTTTTACCATTCTCGCCGTATTTCAAAACAAAAGCAGCTTACTTCATAATATTAACGGTGATAACATAATGATTGGAAACATCTAAAACCAAAGATAAATACAGAAAACGCTACGTCGACGTCCGGAAGTTTTTTTATATTTTCATGTAATTATTTCTCAATGTAAATAGTCCAAGGTTGTAATTTTATTATTAATACAAAGGAACGCAGTTAAAGCTGCGCTGTAATTCAAACAACGTAGACAAAAGCACAGATATTAACAAAAAAAAACAAAGCTGTTAGCTTAAAAGTAAAGGATCGTTGCAATAGTTCCTCTGCCGCTGTTTGTCAACATCTATGCTTTTGTTTACGCCGGTTAAATTATGCGTCGACGTCTTTAAAGAGATTGTTTTGCGTAGTTTTTTTTCTATTTCCACACACGTAAAGTTTTGCAGAAACATTACGAAAGTACGTTGTTATTAGCATTATCCTTTTGGTCTGAATTATTTTGGCTAACCGGTAAGTTTTTGTAGAGTCGTCAGTGTTAATTTTTGGCAGTAAATTAAGTATAGTTTATCCTTATATATATACTTTATTTCGTTTTAAGTCGTTTTTATCACAATTTAAATTAGATTTATGTATTTTTAGTTTAAAAAATAATTTGTGAACATATATACTGTATACATATTTGCATTAGATAAAATATAACTAGAATTGGACTTCTGGGTCTGAGTATATATGTATATATAATAAGTTTCTATTGAATGTATTATATACATATATATTCACGCATTAAAGGGTCGGCCACCGTCACAATTCGTACAACTTATCCCACCCAGAGTCTAACCCTCCAGTATTTATGTTATAAAATTAATTAATTACGTTAACTTCAAATCACTACAACGCACTGTACAGAGAAGAATTTATGTTCAATATGGTATATATCAAAGTAATAAAATGGGAAATTTTATTTATTTTTATTCAAATCTGAATCGTAGTGTATTTGAACGTAGTTTGTTCGCTTTATTGGACAGCCTGGAGTCTATCTTATCATTTTATAAACATCCGGCTCACAGATATCGGACAGACATTTTTACGATCTTTGAAATGCGTTTGAAAGGTTTATGAATTGAAGCTGTTATGCGGATTTCGCCGATCCGTGAAGGTCAGTTAGAATAGCAGACAGAGGATAGAGAGAGAGACACTTGGGTCACTTCTCCCTCACTCACGCTCTTTCCTATCTGTACAGAGAATATGTTTAAAGTACGTGTGAATGTCCGGGAGTTGAGGGAAAGTTTAAGGAACAAATTCCCGGCGGTGACGTGAAAAGCGCTTCAAAATAAAGAATTAAAACACTTTGAATTCCCTCGGTGTAATTTCTTTTTAAAATAGAAACACGTTCAAATGTTACTATTTATCTTTGGAACCACCTTCACCTTTGACGAAGTAATGTTTCAAATACAACGCAAATGGTCATTTCATATATATCTTTATATACCTGGCTTTGAAGTTTGTTGACAATTGTGAGTTCATATCATTATTGATTTTTTTTCGGGTATTACATTGGCTGAGTAAAGAAAGAGAAAAGGATATCTGATTCGCTTCTCATCTATCCTTTTCTTTTTTCTTTACCCGAAGAAACTGAATAATGATACCTTTATATACGCCAATAAAGAAATCAGAGGTAACGTAAATTATTCATTTAGAGCTTCCTTTCGCCACGTAAAATATCTTTGTAACGAGTCTGTCGTGTCTTCCATTATACCTAATATGTTGTGTATATTTAAATGACGACGACAGATTTGATAGAAGCAAGTTTATGCGGACCAATTAGGGGGATTTCCCCATTCATCTCTGCGATAAATCTCACTCAGCAACGTTGCAGCGGCGCTGCTGCGGAGGAAATCCCAATTATTTGCGATTCTCGCAATACCAGAAGGCCAAGACGTAGGAAGGAGACAGCAGATAAAACCCGTTACGCAAACGTCCTGTGAAATTCTCCCTCCCTCCCTTCCTTCATCTACTAACTTACGTGGGTGACTGTAGATTGGACTTAGGGAGAGCTGAGTTGTCAAGGAGAAAAAAAAATACAGTTTTCTGAAAGAGAAAATAGAATTATGCAAAAAGAGATCAAGGAACTATTTTAAAACAATTTAGACTCGTACTGTAATAGTCCTCATACATTTTGCACATATTTGGAAATAACACAGCCTTGTGCAGAAATCTTTCTCGCGACTCCACCCGGGTCAAACAGCAATCATTGCGCGACGTTTCGCCAAGACGATGACGACAGTACGTTTGTTAGTCGAAACGTCGCGCAATAATTTCTGTTTGACCCGGGCGGAATCCCGAGAAAGATTTCTACAACCGGGAAAACTTTCGTCCTTGAACACATTCTCATTAAAACAAATATTCCGGAGCTTTCCCCCTCTAGGGCTGTCATCTGTATAGAGGAGAAGTAAGGAAAAATTAAAAGGATTTAATCTATGAAGGAAAAGAATGGAGGTCCTTGATTCACAATCCGATCCAAAAGCCTGGAGCCGGTAAAACGATGATGATGAAGAAGAAGAATAATTCATTTAAAAAGAGACCAAGGAAACGTTTATAACACCACTTCCATCAGACACATATGTACAGAAGTGTGGGTGAGCTGTTAAATAATAGGTTTAATTTAAAAAAAGTTTATAAAAATGTTAAAGGTCGTAAGAATAAGACATTGTCTGTAAAATAAGAAAAAAATAGAACCTTTTAAAAGGCAACATGTGTGAAATGATTTAACTGGCTCCATTTCCAAGATTATAACAAGTAAATTGGACATAAAATTTAATGATCTCAGCCGGTTGGGAAAAACCTAGAGGCTTTCCTCCATTCTCTGCACCGGGAAAGCTTGCGGTCTACTAAGATAAAGGTTGGTTACATGCATGCGATTTTATTTAGTTGAGAGACTTGGGCCGTGTAAAAGAGAGAGACCAGGAAATATTTGAGGTGTTGAAGCGGGAGAAGGATGCTCAACCTCAACTACCCATATGAAGTGAGGTACGCGGAGGTTTTAATGAGTGTAAGAGAAGATGGAAAGAAAAACTGGATTGGAGACATTTTAAGAAGGAATAGCTTGATGAAGGACGTGCTAAGAGAAGAGGAACAAAAATGATGGATATCTTGAAGAAACGAAGAGAGGAGTCGATGGAAAATTAGGAAAAATATGACCTTTATAAGGCAACGAGTGTGAAATTATGTAAATAGCTCTAAGTTCCAAGATTATAACAAGTAAAATGGACATAAAATTAAGGATCGCAACCAGTTGGTGGAAAACCGAGAGGCTTTCCTCTATTCTCTACACTGGGGAAGCTTACGCTCTACTGAGGTAAAAAATTAGTTGCACGCATGTGATTTTATTTAGTCGTGAGACGTGGGCCGTGTTAAAAAGAAAGACCAGAAAGTGTTTGAGGTGTGGGCGCGGAGAAGGATGCTGAACATGAGGTGAGGTACGCCGAGGTTTTAAAAAGTGTAGAAAAAGAGGGAAAGTAATTACAGAAGAAGAAAAACTGGATTGGAGACATGTTAATAAGGAATAGCTTGATGAAGGACTTGCTGAGAGTGGAAGAAGAAGAAAAATGATGGATGTCCTGAACGAGTGAAGAGAGGGACTCTATGGAAGAGAAAAAGTCCCCTAGGACCTGCGACTGCAGAAATCTTATGATGATGGCATTTTTAAATAAAAAAATACACTTTTCCAATATAAAAATTTTTGATTCTGTTTTTTTTAGGGGTTTGCCGCTGTTGAAGAAACGTTTCCCCCCTTCACAAGTAGTTGTAGTTTAGTCGATGCCGTTAGTGTTAACGGGGTCACGGCTATTAATAACTCGTGTCTGCGGCGTGGGTGGCGGGGGTGACCCGGTTCGAGTCCCGTCGCCCCCGATGTGGGCCACCAACAGGATCAGAAACAAGCAACAAGAACGAGCTTTATAATAGAAGAAGATCTCTCTCTCTCTCTGTGAAGGCGAACGCGACGATCGTGAAGAAGGAAGGTTCCTCGGGGGCGTGGGCCTCTTTCTCTCGGACCCCTTCTTTATGTCGACGGTAGTTGGAGATTATGGAAAACGAAGGAAGATCAATTTGCTCCGATGACCTGGGAATTGTTGACCGAGAAGAACGAAACACTGCAAGACACGTTGGGCAGGCTTTAGCCGTTAAATTGGGAGTCCTGTAGTCAGATTGGAGAAAAGAAGGCGAATCAGGGTGAATTTAATCGTTGACGGACAATCGGGCTGATGGACCGACGTCGCGGGAGTCAGAAAACGATCATTCCCGACCATTACAACTGATCAATCTCTACGTGAATGGTTGGTTAACCCAAAATAGCGTTGGAATGGGGTTGACCGCCAGCTTGTTCATGACACTTTCCGGATTTTTTTTTGAAGTGGCAAGTAGATCAATCAGCGCAGTAAAATTCGAATGACGAATGAAGGCTACAGCACGAAGGATCGCAATGGACAAGCCAGAATTTACCAGGAAACAAAAAAAAGAGTCCTATTGACAAATAAATTGGCTCTAGAGAGTGATAAAGTGCAGTCAGAAACACGGACATTTTCAAGGGAAAAAATAAATACCTGTAAAGTGTTTTCGAAGAAAACTAAAATATCAAGTGGAGAGATGTGTTAAGAAAATTGGGCGCTATTGCTGACGGAGGATAAAGAAACACGTTAAAGATACCAGAGCTGCCACGTGTAATTTTTGGGAAACAGACCATCACAAAATTTCAATCAGTTGGAGGACCTCTCAATAACGAATGAAGAAGACTTCAGCACGAATGATCGCATTTACCAGGAAAAAACCCTACTGACACTGAAATTTAATCAAGAGAGTAATTAAGTATAGTACAAACACGGGCATTTTTAAGGAGAAAAAGAAATACCAGGAAAGTGTTTCCGAAAAAAACTAAAAAAAATCAAGTGGACAGATATGGTAAGAAAATAAAGCGGTTCTGGGAATAGATAATAAAAGTTAATATAATAAGTAACAGTTAATAAATTATCAGCCGAAGTAGATAAGATTAAGTTTTATCAGTCTGTACTGATATAAGGGAAGCGCTGTGCCTCAGCCTTCAAACTGGTTATTATTCTTCTTCCTTGGCTGCTCTGCAACCCATTGAGGGCCTTGGCCTACGGGGTCGACTGCGGACTGTCATCCTACACAACATATTCAGAATTCCAGCAGTCTTGATCCCAGTCTCCGTGACCATGACGACACAAACATCCAAGCTCATGCCGAAATTCGAACCCGCGACCCCTAGCCACTACACCACAGGAGCTTGGCTTCAGATTGCTTACGAATTATAAAACACGAAAAATTTACCTTTAAATAATTGAATTATCAGGCAATTTATACGGAAACAAAATAGCAAAAACTTCAGATTTATTTTCCACTATTCATTACAGTTTCTATGACGTTTCGCACAGATTTTTGGACTCAGTCAGTTACACAAATAATAAATTTCCAACAGGTGTTAGATAAAGGCAAAAATTTAAAGAGAAACAATTATAAATTTGAATATTGAAAATTTCGTTCAAATTATAAAATGCACAGAATTCGAAATAAATTATTGTATGTTATCAATATTAAAAAGAACACTTTTCTCGCCTTTAGAAAAATGAATAGTTAATTATTAAGGCCAGTTTCCTGGTCGCGCAGCTCCAAGTAGTGAAAACTCCATTGCGTGTGTTTGTGTTCTCTTGTGCGTGTGTAGTGTTTTTAATGACTTTAGAAAATATACTTTTTATTATTTAATTTTAAGATTATTTATAATTAATTGTGTACCTTTTTTGTTCTTAAAATTATTTTTTATTTGTAATGTATGACGTATCCAATTTCCTCAAACGAAGACTAATGGAAACAACAATAAATATAAATATAAATTAAAAAACGGTCAAAAAAGTCACCATTAAATATATAACTACTTATTGACAAAAGCGACGTTTCATCCCCATTTTGGAACTTCTTCATGCTTAAAATTCGGCCGTAACTGGTCCACGTGAGTGACACCAAATTCTTCACGTGTAAATTAAATAATCTTTTCGACTGAAGGAGTCAAGGAGAAATATGCTGTATTGCTAAATTTTAAGCCTGAAGAAGTCTCAAAATGGAGATGAAACGTCGCTTTTGTTAATAAATAGTTATTTATTTAATGCTGAACTATTTGGCCGTTTTTTTATTTCTTGTAAATATTTGAGTCAGAAAACTATGTTGTTAATCTAAATATAAATCTATTTACAATCAAACAACGTTTCGGCGCATATTCGCACCTGCTTCAAGGTTTTTTTTTCTCCTTCACAATCAAATTATTGTTACGTCTAATTTTTAAAAATTCAAGATATTATAAAATGTTAGAAATGGCAATTTAGCAGCACTGAGAAAGTCAGGGTTTACAGGAGGCTGAGCGGGTTAGGGATGACGTGGGATGTAGTAGTGTTAAGCTAATCTTATGTGAAGATGGTCTGTGATCGAGCTACAGATGTTGAATCACTTGAACGAGCAAATATTTTGGCTGAGACGCTTTGACGTAACAGAAATGAGGCAGAGGAATCACTGGACTCTGAATGGAACGAGGGCGGATGGACCCTTTTCCACCCCCTCGGACCCAGAAAGCATTCCGCGGCAAACAAAAACAGCTTTCAGAGGGGGCGTGAAAGCCTTGTCAACACACACAGACAGACAGAGAGAGTCATCCGTGGTCTGCCCCGCACTACCTGACTCAGCCACCAGCGGCGGAACAACTTTCGGATGACCACGACGCTGTTATTCCTCCAGGTCCACTCATTTGTCAGCCTGCGAAATAAATATCACAACCTACGCTTCTTTAATCGCACACTTTCTCTTCTTGTTCTTCTATGGCTTTACAGCCCGTCGAGGGCCTGGGCCTACCGGGGCGACTCTGGACTGTCATCTTGCATGACACGTACACAGTTTTATCTGCAGGTCCATTTTCATTCTCAAGCACGATGTGTACTGAACATAATATGGACTAATTTAAATCCAAAATTTAATAATATTTTTGACTATGGATTATGTGACTAAGTAAAACCTTGAGACCAGCAATTTATAGAAAGTAATTTATAATAGTTTCATTGTCATTTATAGAAGCTTTCGGCTGTTATTTTCCTCAGTCATCTATATTTACATTTATTTGAATTGACGAGTCCTAATACTGGTCTTATGCAAACCTCCTCGCTAATGTATCTCGGCGCAAGCCTTTTCATTTCCGCATAACTATCACATCCTCCCTAATCTGTTTAGATTATTCCATCCTGTGCCTCCCTCTTCTGTTCGTTACTCTCTAATGATAATTTTACAAGACTCTCATGACCTGGCTTATTAATAAATTCCTTTAAAGTCATCCATATTGTTCTCTCGTCCCCTATTCTCCTTAGAACTTCCTCGTCAGTGATTCTATCCTTTCATTAGTGTAATCATTATCTATAACATATTTTATTTTAAAGTTTATTTTTCGTAACTGCCACCGAGTGCTACTCAATTGCAGTATTAATAAATTAAATTCCATTCAAATCTCATTCTCCTGTAGCACCAAATTTCAAAGACTTCTCTATTCTTGTCCTTTCTGCGATTCTTACCGGCCACGTTTCCCTCCCATCTAACGCCAAACTCCATACTACCATTTGTAATAATGATTTTCTAATATTCATACTTATATATTTGCCTTAAGTAAATTCCTCTTCCTCGCCCTGTGCTATCCTACTCTAGTTATTACGCTGCCCAAGTATCAGAATTTCTTAACTTCCTTCAAAATATCCCTTCCCAATCCCACAGCCTTTGTTATTCCACTGTTTCCAAAACTACACTCCATCACCTTCGTTTTCGCTCTATTAATCCTCATATTGAACTCTTTCTCTAGGATTACGTTCATTGCATTTTATTATGGTTTCCAAGTCTTCTTCTGACTCTCCCACTAATACTACAATATCGTCGGCAAAGAGTGAGGTTTTTATTTCTTCTCCTTGCAGTATGATTCCGTTTTACCATTCTTTTCGCCTGTTCTATTTATAAGTTAAGCAGCCTGGGTGACAGACTACTGCATCCTTGATTGCAGAAATATTTTTTGCGTCAAAAACAAACCCGTGTAAAATATTCTTATCCGCGATTGAAGTGCGGAATTTAGTTTTAGATCTCTAAGGAAGAATTTTACAATTGAAAAAAAAATAGATTAGGAAAATATCACTTTGTGTAGAACTGTTTTTCTGCAATTTTGTGAGGAATTTGGCTTTGACGTGACGAATTGCGCACCAGTGGTGACAACGTCACCGACGAATTACCTGGACCAATCGATCGTCCGCAGAAGGGCACAAGTGTGTGCACAGATTATCTCTGCGTGTGTATGTGTGTGTGTTCTTGATAAGACTGGAGGCACCTTCAGGTGGTCAGACAGACAGACAGACAGGCAACGTTTCCTTCCTACACGATTCAACCACTCGGAAAAGAAAGGAGCCACTGCTCTATTGTTTCCCCCCTTCGTAAGTCCAAAGACCGTATTTACCAACCGCAGGTTTAGCGTAATAAATAATTAATATATCCAACTGGTACTGGAGGTCCAGGGCTTAAACAAAAACCACCAGGGACTCTGGTCTTATTAGTTGAATTTCCGGCTTGAATAATCCTGAGAATTGTCTTCTACAAGTCTGTGTGTAAATAAGACAATGGAAACTCGGACGGAGGGAGATTACAATTTACAATGAGACTTGCGTCATCGATCGCAACTACACAGGGGTGGGGGGTGAGCAAAGAATTTATTTATACGTACTCTTAGAGTTAAATAAAAATTTTGGGGTTTATTCTTCAAAAGTTCCAGTGAGACTTGCGTCATCGATCACGATCACCAAGCCACCAACAGTCTGTTAATTACCACGGATTGATTTCGAGATCACAGTCTTTTCTCACAAGTGAAAACTTGTCATTTGCCGCAACCGTGGGATGAGCAAAGAACGTATTACGTTACAACATGGTTTTCTGACTGAGCAAGTCTCAAAATGCAGACGAAACGTCGCTTTTGAATAAATAGTGACAAATTTATATGCTGACTTTTTGACCGTCTTTTTATTTAATTTATTCTGTTATTATTTTCCCGGAGTTCAATATAATAATTTTCAAACCAATTCCCTAATAGTGTTTTTTGGCAATAATATAAGTAAGTGTACGAGTCCTGAAAATTCACATTTTGTAAGTGCTACATAAAATTCGAGTTTTCGACCTTCGTGGCACATTTCATCTGAAAAACGTGGTTAGTGATACGTAAAAAAATTTATGTAATAGCTACAATTTAAAATAAATTGTGAATTTTTTAGTATTTGCAAGGTTTTTTTAAAAAACGATTAATATAATAATAGTGTTCATAATATAATTTAGAGGGTCATTGAAATTATTGTGAATTCTTAAGACCGATTTTGTGATAGTTACTGGACATTAAAATTAAGCAGCATTTATAATACATTACATTTAGATAGAACCTTATGGGACACTGAAATTTGAAATTCCTGTAAACGAATTGATTCTGAGCTGAAATTTTAACTGTGTGTATTAAAAACGCACGTGTGTGACAGGAGTGTAAATAATTTTGTTCTTGTACATTTGTTTTTAGTAGAGACAAAATTTGGAAATTATTTTCAAAATTTGGCAGTTTTGAAAATGTTTAGCTTTTTTTACATGATGATGATGGCAGAGTACGCCATCGAAACATCGAGGCTTAAACTCCATTTAATCCCGGTGGAAACCCAAGAATTGTTTATTCAGAATATACACAGGTAAAACCTTCGATCTTTAATAAGCTATCTGTATCGCCTGTATTTTAGGTTGAGCTCTTCCCTTTTCTTTTTCACACAATTTTGTGTCCAGAGCCATCCTCAAATATATCGCTTTATTTTCGCGGTTCCATTTATTTTCAGAGATGGTGGGTGAGTCAATATTTTATTAGTGACGTTGACACTTGAATGGACTTTAGTTCATTTAATTTAATTTTTCCGGTTTTTGGTCCACTCGTAGATAGTATTACTAGCATTTTGCAGTAATTCATTGGACGTTGTCTGATTATGTCCCGTTGCTAGTCGGCAAATGAGACAATTTTCACGTTTTCTAATTTTGGGATGTCACTCGTGAATAAAACGTAGAAAACAGGTCCAAGAACACTTCCCTGCGGTGTATAAGTAAGTATAAGTATAAAATCATATTCCATAGATGCTATAGAGAAGCAAGCACAAGCTTCAAGGATGATGTTGGAACACGAGTCAGAGATTTTACATAGTTAGGTTGCTTTATTAATATTAGAATATACTGTAACTATTCATTAATTTTTAACTTATAATAAGATTTTCTTAAGTTCTATACAGAAGACATACAATTTGTACCTTATATATATAAAATTGATAAATATTTTTACATCCTATACTAAAAAATTAGTGTTCTAATAATGTTCTTACATAATTATAAATATCTACCCTATGATACATTCAGCTTCATAAATTCTTCAACAGAGTAGAAGGAGTGGCCTTAGTAAGAACTTAGTTAGTTAGTTCATATTTGAACTTGTTTGGATTTATTTTTAATTGTTTAATGGAGGTGGGAAGTTTATTAAATATGCTAATAGATGGCATTGTAATGTACACCCTTTTGTATTACGGTTAGAGACTTCCCTTCCTCCCTTCCTTCCTTCCTTGTGTAAATTGTTTTTCCTTCTGGTATCAAAGTCATGTAATATATCTGAAGAGGTTACTGTTATTAATAACAAATAACATCATGAGTGATTGAATATGAGTGTCAGTATTCCAGTTTTCTTGAAAAGTCCCCTACAAGATGTTTTTGGTGAGACCTGACATAATATTATTCTAACAGCCTTTTTTTGAAGTGTAAATATTTTATCTTTCCCTGATGCATTGCCCCAGAATATTATACCACCATATGACGTCATTATAGAGTGGAAATATCCATAATAAACTAATTTTCTTATGTTAGGATCACTACAACTTGACATATAATTCTCTAAGAGCAAAGGTTGCTGCCGAGCCTAATTTTCGTAGGAGAATATTAATATGATCATTCCAGTTTAATTTATTTTGTGTTTTCTTTAGATCTGCTGGAGAAGAATTAAAACTGAGGAAAAAAAACCATTGGAGTGGTGGGGATAGTAATTTCGGCAGATGGGAAACTGGTGAAGGTTACACAGTCGACGACGTATTAAGTAACCCCCGTAATCTATTTGCTGATGGATGGTAAATTGTCTTATTTCGCGTGGTACGTGTCTCGGGGCCTATGGGAAGCCACCCACGTACCTGCCGCTGTAATTATTCATCAACCGGCGAGACCCTCCACAAATAAAAAAGGACGAAGGACCTTCCCTTGGCTGGCAGGTGCTGTGTGGTAGGAGGAGGAACAAGAAGGTAACTGCGTGCCGGCGGGGCGGAATTCCAGGGTAATTCCATGGTTACAATGGCCGCTGCCAGCCAGCAGCTTGCGACAGACGGTAACCTGGATGTGTTCACCAGGAGAATGTGTGCTATGAAGGCCACCCTGGTTACGGTTCACACAGTCCAACCTCCACCCCCCTTTTTATCTCACTGACCCTGTATTGGGAAAAGAGTTTCACGAGATCCCAAATTCTTCTCCGTCACGAGATCTGGGTCAATGTTGTATCAATAGAATAGAAGAAAAAAATGGGTGTGAGGTCGATCCGCCCGTTATAAGTGAAACTGTATTATATGTGGCCATGGCAACACACAAGTCCTAGATCAGAGTTTACCTACGTATCCCCTAATTATACTCCGTCGATACCATGCTCTTTAACTTTTATATATAGAACAGGCAATGACGCAAGTTAGATCGGAATATGGAAAAGGGAATCATACTGCAAGGAGACGATATTGTAGTATTAGGGGAGTCATAGGAAGACTTGGAAACCATCATAAATGGCCTGAACGTGGTCGTGGTGAAAGAGTAGGTAATGGAGTGTAGTTTGGGAAACAACGGAATAACAAAGGCTGTTACATTGGGAAGGAATATTTTGACGGAAGTTAAGGAATTCTGCTGCTTGGGAAGCGTAATAACTAGGGATGGTAGAAGTATACTTAGACATAAAGAGTAGGATAGCATAGGCAAGTAAGGGTAATATAAATGTGAATATTAGGAATATCAGGAAATCTTTGCTAAAAATGTTCGTGTGGAGTATGGCGTTTATATGGGTCCGAAACGTGGACGATAGGAAAAAGGAAAGGAAAAGAATAGAAGCCTTTGAAATGTGATGCTATAGGAGAATGAGATGGGGGTGGATAGAATCACAAACGAGAAAGTTATTAACAGAATAGGGCAAAAGCGAACAATATGGAGGACGTTGACGAAGAGAAGAGATAGGCTAATAGGCCACGTTTTAAGACACAAGGGTCTTTTAAAATTAGCATTGTGTGGGGTAAGAACAGAAGATGGAGGCCAAGGATGGAATATGCTAAATAGATTAGGGATAATGTGGTTTGTGCTAGTTATAAAGAAATGAAAAGGCTTGCGCAAGATAGGTTAGCATAGACAACATTTAAATCGTAAGTCACCAAAAAATAATTCCTATGAAACTTAATGAACCCAATAGACAAGACAATTGTGGGAAAACCATGGAAGAGATTGAGAGACCAGAACAGACCTGAAGATCCTGGAAAGGCACAAGCAGAAGAAGAATTAATCGCATGGCTCAAAATATTACTTTTTAGATTCGTATTACTTAATATTTTTGCCAAAAGATTTTTTTTAATATATCTGTATTTACCCTGACATCTTCTAGTGGCTTGGCCTGTACGGTTTGATGTAACATCTTTGATTTTTAGTCACGGAATTTAATTGTGCTGATTGTTTCTCGCAGAACGTTTTGGAATATAATTATTCATCTGCCTTCTTCAACCTGGATATGGTACTGTAAACGTTTGTATTTGTCGTATGGAGTCTGAAGCATCGAGGATCGTGGTGGAACTTGAAGGTCAGCTCATCTCTCGGCATTATCATGGCCGACCATTCGGAATTTCAGGTCTCCCAATTCCCCTTCATATATGCTCTCTTTTTTTTTCTCCTGGAGTCGGTGGTCCGGTGGCCAGTCACTGCTCGTAATTAATTCCGACGACCTTGCATCGGTCCATGTGACCCATTTTCAGCAGTGTTGAGTTGGTTGGTGAGTCAGGCCGAACCCCACCTGTTGGCCGTGAAACTTTACCTTATGGAAACTCCTCGCTGCACAAGGTTCCCCTACCCTCGTTTGTGAAATGCCACATGTTTACCACGCTAAAAGGACGAACATTACAGGTGATTCCTTAGGAAAAAAAAATTCTCTAAACACAAACGGAAGAATAATATATCAATATTTCAATTTATGTTCAAATAATAAGAAACTAAGTCTGGGTAATGGGATAAAAAATAAATCGATTTCTCCTTCTTTACAGACTATTAACTCTGATATGTTCACATCAACGAAAATAAATGATTTTTTTATTATTCATATAAAAAACTGTTATCTTTAGGTTTATCATTTAGCACAACAATTTTTCTAGTACATAAAATATTAAAATAATGAATTTACGAATTGAAATAGTGTACATAATTCACCTGTAAACGTGAAGGTAAGTGTATATATATGGCTTAGGTAAAATAAAAGTAAGTGTTGTAACGTCCATATAAAATTTAAAAAAAAACAAAGCGACAGTCAGATTTTTTTAATCAAATTAATCGTAACAAATCAATATAAACGTCGATATACAATATATCGAGATTTAGAGTCGATACGGTTTTGTTTTGAAATGGTTGACATCCTCGTACATTTCTATTCCTTTCAATGTAAGTAAATTACAGCGAGGGTGTAGAATTAAAATAAAAAACCGCACGGCTTAATTCAAGTATAATTTAATTATTCCTAAGAAATGTTATATTTGATTAATTAAAAAAAAACACATTCCAAGGAAATAGGTGGAATAAAATTGTAGATTAAATTTTGATTATTCGTATATAAATAACTGAGTACTGTTACCATGGTCGAACGAATAATTTAAATGTTCACATATAGATTAGAAATCGATGATTTGTATATATTGTAAACGACTAAACACGAGTATAGTAACAACGGTGACGTCATCTCACCTCCACCAAAAATTGTAAATTGGAGTAAAGTAAATGTCTCTCCATTTTTATTATTTATTAATTCCAATATTTATAAGTTAGCATCGGTTTTTACTTCGTTTCAGCAACACATTTAATTATAATTTTAATTAATTAATTTTATTTCAAAAGACTGTTAGGTTACTTTATTTTTTTGGCACGCACAGTAATAACTAACTTAAAAAAGTTTTTTTATTTATAACGTTTTTTTTGTGATATGTTTGCCATTATCATTCTGAAAATATTAATATATGTATTTTTATAGATCTGTGGAAATTACAACATCGAGACGGCCATGAAGGTATGTTTTAAATGTTTCATACTATTTTTAAAGACAATTATAAATTATTTTATATAATACAATCTACGGAGTAGTACTGGAATTTAACCAATAATAATAAAAATAATACGTATATAATTATATATTTAGTTAAACCCATTAGATTAAATTGGACTGTTATTTTAGTAACTAACAGCTTTACCAACAGTCTTTTACGAGAACGGTTTTTAAGTTTTTGACAATACATAATTTTGTTTTCTCATAATAATACGTTTCGTGGTATATTGCCAATAAATTAAAAAAATAACTAAAATATTTTTATTGATAATCCAACATGCGTTTTAGAACATTAAGTTGATTTCGTAACTGTTACTAAAATAATATATAAACATTAATTTTACAAATTGGAACTAATTTCATATTTTGTTTCGAACTTAAATGTTTAGTTTAAGACAATATGGCAAAATCGTATTGTAATATTCCATTTTAGTAGTTGCTTCAATTCTCTGGAATATTCCAGAGACCCTACGTGCATTTATCAGAGATTATAAACTAGTGACAATATTATCAGTGCTTTTACGTTCCTCTTCCTGTTCGCAATCCCACGCTGAATTTGTCTGGAAAGAATTAATTGTGTCGGATACAGAATGTAAGTAGTTATTTCCGCTCCTCATTTTTATGCGACGATAAAATCGTTTAGCCGCGGCTCTCGTATAAAAACTGCGATGACAAGGGAAGGGAATAATATCGCGACGCTCCTTCCTTCCCACGTCGTGGTAATTTGTCATTAATTGGGCGGGTTATGCTGGCACTTTATATGATTTGCCGCTTCCATCTGCAAATTGAGCAATTCGTTTCTCATTAGCCAGGAAGGAAGCGTTAATACTCTTCGACGTCATATCCCTCGCAATTGTTTCATTCAGACGCCGGAACTAAAAGTTTATACATTTCTAGTTGCATGACTTTGTTTTATGGTTAAACACGGAGAAATTCTTGAAATTAAAGCGCTCGGATAATTTTTAAAACCTGAAAAAAAATAGAAGAAAGCTAAGAAAATGTGCACGGTACTGAAGTATTTACTGTCTTTACAATTATATTTTTATAAATTTTTTGCTGTGATTTGTTTTGGAATGCAGCGTATGATTTCAAACGAATTGAGATAGACTTTTAAATACCACGGAGTAACCCAGCTTTTGTACATCCAATTTTAAGTGTGGATAGCATCTGAGATGCCCTTTGTGATTTCTCAGAATTAAAAGTGAAATTAGAAAGCGTCCGAGTGTGACGTCAAGCACGTCTAAAGTCAACAAATCTTCCAGTTAACTCGAGTTCTTATACAAACAAAAATCATTTAACAAATTTTAAAAAGATATTTTCAGAGGAAAGAAAAGCGATTTACGTTTCTCGTCGAATAAAGAAACAGTTTATCAAGGCGTTTCTGCGAAGTTTTGGAGAAATAGGTACATCCGAGGGTTTCCGATTTCACGTTAATGAACTTAAAGTTAAATTGAAAGAAATAAAAGAAAAAAAGAATTCCTTGACTTACGTCAAAATATTCCTTCCCAGTCTAACAGACTTGTTATTCCACTTTTTCCCTTACCACACTCCATTACTTTGGTTTTCCCTCTATTAATCCTCATGTTGAACTCTTTATCCAGTACCACGTTCATGCCATTTATTATGGCTTCCAAGTCTCCTTCTGTCTCCCATCCTGCAATATCATCTTGAAAGCGTAGGGTTTTTATTTATTCTCCTTGCAGTATGATTCCTTGTCCATATTCCGTTTTAGCTTTCTTCATCGCCAGTTCTATATATAAGTTGCAGTATTAATAAATTCATTCATTCATTCAATTAAACTGACATATCAAAAAGTATAATGATATTACAAAATAACCCCTCAACTTTCAACTCTTATATGTGGTTAACGTTTTTTGGTCTAATTGTCAGATTTTATTTCAGGAGCGTATTGGGACTATAAAAAATGTACTAGTAGATGTTTGTGTTCTTACTTTTACTATTAATATATATTAACCAGGCATTGAGTTTATTAAAACATATTTCATATTTCATTATGAGTATGGGCGGCAGACTGCGTCCTTGTCTTACTCCTTTCTTGATTACGGCTGTCTTTTCTTTATTTTCTATTCTAATTATTGCTGACTGCCTTCTGTGCAGGTTATGTATAAGCCTCCTCTCTCAATATTTTATTCCAGTGCTCTTCAAGTGCGTTCCAGTTCACACTATGAAACGATTTTTCTAAATCTACAAGTGCCATGAACGTAGGCCGGTTTTTCCTTGTTCTGTCTTCCAAAATTAGTCGCAAAGTCAATATTGCTTCTCTTGTCCCTACATTCTTCCTAAGACCAAACTGATCTCCTCCTAACTTTCATTCTTTTTGACGTTTATACTATTTTCGTTACTATTTTCATGCATGGGATACTAAAGTAGTTGTCCCGTGCTGTTCCCATCTATCAGCCCCAGTCATCTTCGGAATGTGTATAAAATAAGTGAATTCTGAGCTGTAAACAACAGAATCGTTGATGACGTCCATTTTGTTGACACGTGGCACGAGAGAGTATTTTCCTTAGTGGCATGTACAACTGTAGAAGCGTAATTATATTAAGAGCGTTGTGTGATATATATATATATGCCACGTAGAAGGCCAAATTTAATCGTAAGACGTCAAAGGCAAGGTCGCCCACGGGCGGCGGGTAACTTACGTATTAGAATGCACCAGGTGCAGCTGATCACACACACACACACACACTACGCCCTACTTAGTTGCACGTGTGCGTGCGTCTGCGAGTGAGATTGGCATACAAACAGGTTTTCCTCTGCGATATGTTAGCGCTAAATATATCACATTGAGCCAGGTCCGTAATCCTTGTCATACTCACTTACCTCTACGTTGCAGCTTTCTACAGTCACTTGCGGTTCTCAGATAATCTTATAGATAGAAAAAACAATGAGTTTTAATAGTAAGAATATTCCGAATACCTTTAATAAAAAAAAGTAGACAAATCTGCGTGGAAATACTTGTTCGAAGACAAACGTTAAGTAACTTTAAGAATGTTGACGGAGGGAACAGTAATAAAATAATAATAATTTTAAAGTAACATATTTACAAGAATAAACTAATCAAAGGTCAAGTGCTTAAGTATAACTATTTAATGTGATGCGTCGTCCCCAGGCCTATAACTTACATCATAATAAGTATGGATAACGTTTTCCATTGTCTGAGTAAGAAAGGAAGAACTACTAAAAAGACGGGCAGAACGGAGAAAGAAACGGAAGAAAGAAGAAACATAGAAGAAAGAAGAAGGATAAATCAGTCGTATTAGTTTTATTGAGCCAAGTTGACAGGGACGAAGTAATAAATCACACTGAACAATAACCGAGTAAGAAGAGTTAATCCGTTCGGAAGATAAAATATCTACAGGTCTGTCTGTATGTCTCACAGGCCTCTGGAAATCCACTCTGTCGTCAGTGTTTGGTCTCTGGTATTGTCATCATTCTCTAGTGATAAAGTTTCTTTCCTTTTTTGTTATAATTCTCTAGTGATAAAATTTCTTTCCTTTTCGAAACGTAGAAGTCATCTCATTCTACATTATCCGTCTTATTCATTCTGGACGATTTATAACTCCGTCAGTCAATAGACCTCAACCGTCTGGTCTCACATTTTGTACGTTGCTGCCTCTTACAGCGCCCCTTCTTTACTTGTTCATCTTTTCTCTCTTTTCCTGGCTCTTCGTTTTTTCATTCGGACAATCTGGAAGAGTACTTATAAGAATATTATTATATCACCGTTTTCAATAAATTTAAAAAGTAAAGACTACCTTTGTGAAGAAAATTACAAAAGGAAGTTGCCAAGATACAGACAATCAATTCATTATAAAATAAATACCACATTCCTCATCTTGACAACGTACAGCAAACAGTATGCGCTTTACAAAATCTCCTGTTCTGATTTCAATTCCTGCTACATTGGGAAAACTTACAGGTCATTTAATACCCGAGCCAATGAGAAAGTTTCCAATACCAGGAAAATTTCTGTAGTCTAAAAACATATCTCCAATTCGAAACATTCATTTAACTGTTAAAATACTGGTAAGGATCATATCCGAAAAGCAACACTTTAAATTAGACATTTTTGTAATTAACGTACAGGCTGTGACGCCCAACAATGACTTCGTTAAGTTTAATCTTTGCTCCAGAGATTGTCACTTGAATTGTGTGTCGTTCGAGCGTCTCTGACGTTTTCCATCACCCACAAGGCTAGTAGAAACGTAGTTCGATCACAGATTAGATTTATTATCTGTATATTCTATACTATTTCCTTTTGTAATTTCCCTACCCACAGACAGTCTCTTGTGTCACGTCACTGTCGCCATGTCAATTACCGAGCACCAATCAGAAACTCCCTCGTCAACGGCTGTTAGAGTTGTTAACATGTTGACATCAACATGCACTGCTCACACAGTCGACAAAAAAACATCTTTATGTAATTTGAACTAAACCTTTCACACAGTGTAATCATTTATTTTATCGTTAAACTAGCTGGGGACCCGGCGTTGCCCGAGTATTTATTTATATTATCCCGGTACATTATTTAATTATTTGTCAACACATAATGAAACCGACATCGAAAACGTCAGAATATGAACCTCAAATATACTCCCAGTATCTCGAGAGTTTCCGATATTTTCGATATCCTAACGGAATAAAAATTTTCCCCCACTTAATGGTTAAATTTTTACTTAAATCGCAAGGTGATGTTTTAACACAGCTACTCGCGTTACATCACGATCGATAGTTTCCCTTTTTTCATATTAGCAATTACTAAATTTTAAAATTTACCTGACGCGAGAAATAAAGCCAAATTATCAATTTCTGTATACATCATACCGACGATGAATTGTATAGGACTAATAACTCGCAGTTGGTTTTCACGCCGTGGCAATTCCGTAGAATTGATATTTGTATTTATATTAATATTTTCTGCTAACGTGCACGAATGTCCTTTTTTAAAAACCCTCAAATTTTCATTGAAATCCGTTGAGCCGTTTCGGAGCTTATTCCAGAAAAACATACGGACAGACAGAGACAGACACTTCAATTTTATTTATTGCTATACATTTAAATTTTTAATTTTTATCAGGGTCCTTTTATAGTACTAAAAAAAATTCCTTCCTACGCCACAGAAAATTTATTTAGTTTTCAACGACTGCAGTAAACTGACACGTCATATTTACGGGCACAGTGATTTATTTTTCATTAAATTCGAAGTGTTATCAAAGTAAGGTAATCCGCCGTGCTTTATGGACCGAGAACGACGATCGTGGGTCGTGGAAGTGGCTGTCGAAACTGCGTTTGTCACGTTTCCGAGGGGTTGTGCGAAACTTTAAAAGCGCGGCGAATCCCGCTGCGAATAACCGTGGTAAAAAGTTATTCCGCTCTTTACGACGCCTCGCCGCCGCCGCCTCCGCCTCCGTCTTCGTCGTCGGGAGGTTTTATGGCGGTCTGTGTCATTGCCACCATCTGGCAGAAAACGCCAGACACAGGCGCTCGCACAATGGCGAACAGTCACGCCACTAAACACACACACACACATGCAGATAACGATTATCGCCCATCGCGGATCGTTCCCACATCGTTTACACGTGACGATCCTATCTCAATTATCCCTGTGAATGTGGATGGCAACGAGTTCTCGAATAACTCCGATAATTCTGGGTTGTAGGTGGGTTTTCCTAGTTCTGTCGGCCTTGGGGAAACCTTCTTCACTCTCTCTTTGGGGTTTCAATTAAAACCGAGGTACCAAATTTTGGGCATACGGTGAGAGTTGTCCTCTTGCAGCAGCCGTTGTGGTATTCAGTCCTAAGATTGGTCTGATACCTGATACAACCCTCCATGCTAACCTATCTTGCGCAAGTCTTTTTATTCCTAATAACCTATACTACTTAGCGGGCTCCGTCTTCTGTTTCCACCCCACACACTTCCCTCTAATGCAAATGTTACAAGACCCTCATGACTCAAAACGTGACCTATTAATTTATCCCTTCTCTTGATCAACGTCCTCCATATTGTTCGCTCTTCCCCTATTCTGTTTACAACGTCCTCGTTAGTGATTCTATCTACCCATCTGATTTACGACATTCGCCTATAACATCACTTTTCAAAGGCATCTTTTCTTTTCCTTTCCCCATCTCCTATCGTCCACGTTACGCACCCGTGTAACACCATGCTCCAAACGAACATTTTTAGCAACGATTTTCTAATATTCACCCTTGACTTACCCGTAAGTAAATTCCTCTTTTTCGCGATAGCCTGTGCTATCCTACTGTTTATGTCTATTATACTTCTACTATGCCTAGTTATTTTTTTTTCACGTCCCCCCCCCTAATCTTAATTTTACTAGGCCCTCATGTCTCAAAACGAGACATATTAATCTACCCCTTCAAAGTCCTCCATATTGTTCTCTCTTTCTCTATTCTGCTTATAACTTCCTGGTTAGTTGCTCCAACGACCCCCATCTCGTTCTCCTGTTGCACCACATATTGTTACGCTTCTATTCTTTTTCCTGTCTGCAATTCCTATTGTCCACGTTTCAGCACCCATATAACGCCACATTTTAGTAGTACTTTATATTAGCCGTAAGTTACATTCCTCTTCCTTGCCTGCGTTATCTTGTTTTAGTTATGATGTTAGCAGAATTCCTTAACTTCCTTCGCAATATCCCTTCCCAATCTAACAGCCTTTGTTATTCCACCGTTTCCCTTACTACACTCAATTACCTCGGTTTTCCCTCTATTAATCCTGATATTGAACTATTTGTTCCAGGTCCACGTTCATGCCATTTATTTGGTTTCCAAGTCTTCTTCTGACTGCAATCTGACTGATATCATCGCAGACCTTGGCTCAACATGCTGTTTACCCGACCTGGCATCGCAATAACCTTGGCTGATATTTAATCAGGCCCCCTTATCATCACCTCGCCACTCGTGATTAAAAAAATATGCCAATTTTGCCCCCTCCCTCCCTCCCTCTCCACCCAGAGAGCAAAAAAACCAGATTATTACAATTCATTAATTAGGCACTGTCAATTAACCAAAAAAAATGTGGAAAATGATGCAACAGGAAATAAATTGAAAACTTTGAACGGCCGCAAATGTGTTCTTTTAATTAAATTTGATGTCTGTGATAATCTCAAATAACGCCATGGATATGGCAATCAGTAAAGCTGTAATACTAATAGGGACATCCTGCTTTTTTCCTCCTTTCTCCCTCTCGAGTCCAGTTGCTCATTACTATGATAACATTGATTAGCACTTGCGGGTTTCCTTCCTGTTTCTCTGCGGACCTCGCACTGTCCGGCTAATCTGCTCACAATTCACTCGGCGTCCTCCTTCACCACCTTGGCGGACCAGGATGCAACACTAGTCACAGATATTACAGCCACTTGTTAACAAAATAATTATTATCTTTGCTTTTTTAAAAAATATTTTTGTCTCTTGGTTCTTTATTTACTGTATTCTTTGGCTCTACTGCAATATCTTTGGAATGTTGTAAGTACGTGCATTTTAATTTCAGTTCAAACTGAAGAGGTGTCCATATCAGGAGCGAAACATTTAGTTGCTTTTAAATTGTACTTCATGGTTCACTAATTTTTGTCTGCTTTTGGCCTTATTTAAACTTAAATATATAATTTTTGAGAATTCCTGAGGCTTACTACAAACATATTTATATAAATTATGAGGGAGTCAAGTTTTTATATAAAAACTTGGTTAAAAACTTACAAATTCGGCAATATATCGTATTTACTCCTCGACTCTGTCATAATTTATATATAAAATAAAAAATTGTGACATAGAACTCATATTTAATTTCTTGTGGTATTATTATGTTTGTAGTAAGTCTGAGGAAGGCCACAAAATGGAGATGAAACGTTGCTTTTGTGAATAAATTGTGAAATAAAAAAATTACGCTTTGCGGTAGTGTTAGGGGAATCAGAAGGAGACTTGGAAACCATAATAAATGGCTTGAACGTGGTCCTGGAGAAAGAGTTCAACATGAAGACTAATAGAGGGAAACCCAATGTAATGGAGTGTAGTTTGGGAAACAGTGGAATAACAAAGGGTGTTGTTAGATGGGGAAGGGATATTTTGTAGGAATTTGGGCAACATCATAATAACTAGAGTAGGATAGCACAGGCAAGGAAGAGGAATTTACTTACGAGTAATATAAGTGTGAATGGTCGCTAAAAATGTTCGTATCGAGCGTCGTGTTATATTGGGTGCGAAAAGTGGACGATAGGAGTTGCGGAAAGGAAAAGAATTGAAGTCTTTGAAAAGTGGTGCTGAAAATCAGATGGGTGGATAGAATCACTAACGAAAAAGTTCTAAACAGAATAGGGGAGGAGAGAACAATATGGAGGATGTTCACCAAGAGAAGGGATAGATTAGTAGGTCACGTTTTGAGACATAAGGGTCTTGTAAAATTAGCATTAGAGAGAAGTGTGTGTGGGGGGGGGGGTAAGAACAGAAGAGGGAGACAAGGATAGAATACGCTAAGCAGATTAGGTAGGATGTGGGTTGTTTTTAGTTATCAGGAAATTTAAAGGATTGTGCAAGACAGGTTAGCGTGGAGTGTTGGACTGAATACCACAACAACATATTTAATTGGCCGCCTTTTTTATTATTTTTAATCTATAATATCATAGGGTGTTCGTTACTGAAATAAGAAGGGTTACTTACGGCTGTGGATCCCAACTTGATCACTTAAGGGTTAAATCATACATGTTGGGAAGAATATTAGAGGTCCTGCAGCAGCGGCTTTGGTAGTATAACATTGACTACATCGCGAATTGGATGGTTTGACGTTTACGGCACTAATTTTTGTAGGACAATGGCGGCATTATGTATGCAATTAGCGAGCGTCGGGTCGAGGTCTTTGAAGGGTCCGTGGGCGCGGGGTAGGGAAGGATCTCTCTCTCTTTTTTTTTGTGCGTGTGTGTGTGTGTCAGTGAGTGAGGGAGCCTGAGGGAGGGAGGGAGGGGGGGCGCCCTAAATTTCCCCCCCGGACAGAGCTTCTAGTTATGAAAATTAAATCCCTGGAACGCCCCGACACGACGAGCGAGGAGGTTGTCATGGAGGGACCTGCCTCACTCACATCCACGTCCCAACCTGCTCATAGAACACCGTCGGGGTCTCAGAACTGAACATAGAAACCCTTCCTTCCTGTGCGAATTGGTCTGGTGTTGTGCAAAGGGTTCTGTAATTAAGGCAGCAGCCGCGTGTAAAGGCTGTGGGGAAGGACACGCACGACCCCTAATGACGGATGACACAGGGGCCCGACCGACTGCTGTCCTCTTTTTTTTTTATTCCCCGGAAATAACGTTTTCTCTCCCCCAGGGCTGCTATTCAACCCTCAAAGAGACTGGCTCCAGCAACCTGCGGCCCCCCAAAACAACATTGCACTGCGCACAACGGGAAATATGCTGCGAAATTTAACCATACGACCCATCCACTATTTTTTTTTCTTTTCAACCCTGGTATCCAAAAGTCTAATAATGCGGGGACGGTCATAAGTTTCAGCTCGAGATTCGTATCGAGAAAAAGAAAGGAAAAATCTATATTTAATAATAATTAAGGACCAGTGTAACAGACAGTTACAAAAAATATTGAACTAGAATTCCTCACGACAAGACAATTATTAGCGTCTGTAACTGTAATTACTTTAGACCAAAAACAGACGAAAATTAATAAAACCGAACTAAAAAGAATTTATTATTATAAATTATTAGGGGCAGATTTTTTGAAATTAATTAATAAAATTACTTGCGCTTTAAAATATAATATAATTTTATTTATATAAAAAAAACAATTTCTCTAATGGGCCCTGCGCACTATTACAAATATACATTATTTAAAGGGGACGAGTTTTAAATTTCAAAAAGGATTCTCAGGGTTAATTATTTATTGGGTAGCAACGTACAGCAGAGATTTCACGTTCGTGAGTAACCTGTCTCTTCCTCTCAGCAGTTTCGGGAGTTTCTTTCACTGTCATTGGATTTACCCTCTGTTGAGAGGAAGAAGACTCTGGACCGGAAATTCAGGAAAACCTAGTTATCCTCCTATTACACTCCAAACCAGTTCAAACAAATCTGAAGTTCTGGCCTTCCTTGCTCTCTCTTCCTTCTAATTCCTCGGCTTCGTGTTCCCTCCCACATTCGAGTAATACTCTTGCCTCTCTACTTCCAACACCCTTTCCACTCTCCAGCTTCGTCCTCCCTTTCAACGTCTTGTACAATTCCCCAGCTTCCACCTCCCTCTCAACGTCTTGAACCACACTGCCTTATTTTTCGTGTTCTCGCCGATTTTTATGCGTCCTTCGTCCAGCGCGTGAATATTTCCCTGGCCAGGAGAAAAGTGTCCCTGAGAAATTTTGAAGGGTGAACGTTCCTTCAGCAAAATAAGCCTAATCTTTTAAAGGACGTTTTCATCCCTTTACCCTGGCGCCAGGAAAAACCACTTCTTGCCTGCCTGTCCCCGAGTTAGAATATTATTGTTGGATTTCGATAATTAAAAAATTAATTTTTTTTAGAAAAATAAGGGAGGGGGTCCTATTGCGGTACAATGCAACTACACGTTTCGGTCCTGATCTGGACCCTCTTCAGGTCTAACTAAAGTTAACAAGGCAGAAAGATATTACACTTCATAGATTAAGACGTTATATATACTACTCGGCAAATCAGTGTCAGTTTTTTTGCATTAAGTGTATCAGTGTGGCTTTTCGGAAAATAAACTGGATTTGTAATTATCCCAGTCAATAGAGTGTTTCTAGATCCAGGAATTCGAGACTGTGAAAGCCTACGATTCCCTTTTTCCCCTACCAATCCCGTGGTCTTTTATTTTGTCAACGCGGACTCTGCAGCATCACAAGGACGTGCAAATCACGGAGCGTCTTTCACTTAATTCCCGTGGAATGATTTTCATGTCGTCACCATTGCTCTATTACTCATCAAATTATCTGGATCGTCTTACGTCAATCCTCAGCTGAAAGAAAGACAATTCCATCTGGCCGCTGGGGGAAAAAAAGAGGTACATCTGTTGGTACTTCGTCTCATGGACGCGTCGGAGGGGAAATAATTGCTGACAACAAATGTCAAAGCTTTTGTTTGTTGGCAACAATTATTTTCTCGCAAAGTGTCGTTTTCGTGCCAACATTTGAGGTGAACCCCCGCTATAGGAACTGTGTTTACATAGTAAAGATGGCGCTTTCCTTTAGCCCCTTGCTCCACGCCTTATTATAATTAGGTCTTGAGAGTTGATTATCTCTTCAAGCACAAGACAATCCTCCGGACGTGAGGTTATTTATTGACGTGTACTTATGGAAAGCGAATCGTAAATAAATCATAAGAGAAGATAGAAGGAAAAAAAGTGTATTGTTTAATCGTTTTCGAGTACGGGACATGCGAAATGTAGTGATTTGCATAACAAACATACGTACGTGGATAATTATTCTGAGGCGTGTTTCCTTTCTCTCTCTCTCTCTCTGTCTCTGCATAATGCATCCACTCTCAAATTAATTGGAGGAGATAAGTTACACGTATTTACTTTTTTTACGAACGCTGCCTCCATTTCTCTTCCTTTAAGGATTTTGAATTACCGTATTTTAGGCGTGTGTTGTACAGGCCGCACCTCAATTCTGCAACAGAATTTTTTGGGAGAACATATTTTTTTATGAATCCCGTTATTACTCAAAGTATCAAAATTTGGCACTGTCGTCCATTACACCTGAGTTAACCTGTTTTAGGAAAAATTCTAGACCATTTCCTCACAATATATATTTTTTCTGTAAGTGGCAATGAGATGGATAAAGTCTCAAGCGATGATGAAATGACCTAAAACTATTTAAAGTAATCGAATGCAATGCGTTTTAAGGTATGTAGAGAGTAACGTTCTATGTCTAAACTAAAAGCTGTTAACTGTATTTAATTAAAAAATTCCGAATACAAGCTACACCTCAAATTTATCATTCAAATTTTAGTAAAAAAAACGTGGCCTATACGCAATTTATGTTGGAATAAGTAATTATTTGTATATTTAATTTAATATAATTCTTGCAGTCTTGATTTTGAGAATCTCTCCTTTCCCCTTCTCTGTAAAAAAAATATCCATCTCACGTGACGTGTCTTCACCAATCGTCATTAACTTTCGCCAACAGCAGGACCCGTACTTACGAAGGAATCGGTACACCCAGTGTGAATGTTTCACGGGTCATCGTCCCCTGTTGGACAAATATCTTTAATCCCTGCACCTAGGTAGCAGGCACGGATCTTTGCGACAAGCTGGCGATTCTCTAATCCTGGGCTTGCCGCGACTTTTCTCCGAATATTCTCATTCAATTTTCTGAATTCAATTCGTCCTTAAATACAAACTGAAGTGGGGAGCGTTGTACTGCGATACATCTGACTACGGTATTGCCTGTGTAGCATAATTTCTGACGTCGTTCCTACGCTACTATGGCTCAACTTAATCAGGAGCTTCAGACACCAGGAATGGAAAAAAAGCCTAGACTGAATATTTTTGTTCACTATATTTTAAATTATATATCATTTTTCATTCATAAGGAGATTTAATTGGCGCTGTGTTCAACAAATGTAACAAAATTTGCAGCTTTTTTTTTGACGATTAGGCTCAATCGTTAAATTATTTTCAGAACAGTGTGATACTGTAAATTTTAATTTTATCTATATCTTACGTATTTTAATTTTAGGTTTCTAGCCCAAAAGAAAATAGTTCAGATCAGTATAGTTGAAAGCTTTCTGAATTACTTAATTTTGAATTATTCCTTGGGGAAGTAAAATTTACTGCAAGTGTTTAATTTTCGGGTGATAGGGTGATGCAAACAGAGATCGTCTCGAGGCAGGTAAATTTTCGGCTCGTGGCCCTCAAATTGACAATTTATGAACGCGCGTCACTGTCTTATTGGCCTTCCCCGGAGGCCAAGGATTTCTCTTCTTCTGCACGGCCATGTGCGTCATTACGTCGCGACGTTTCAAAATAAGTCGTCTTTGATGACGTAAAACGATTCGAGTGGTGGGAGGAGTCAAAAAACGAATGTTCATCCATACCAGGGTTTGAAATTGATCACTGACCACATCCAATGACCCTGGGAGGGAGGGAAGGGGTTAGTTAACTAGGCACAGACACTGTGCTGCTGACCAGAGGCTTTCATGTGCATGGTGCGTCGTTCCCTTCCAATAATTCTCTATGTAAAGTGATGAATTGGCATATTTGACACATAAATATGACGTCAAGTGAAACTTTTGTAAATTGGTTTATGTTTAAAATTCACTTATATACACTCTTTCCCTTACGTCTGTTTATATACAACCAAAAAAATGCACACAACAACACTCGTCAACGTAATAACATTCTTCTTTTCGATTAAAGCTCCGATTACACGGACTAGGCAAAAATGTTGTCGGTGAATGTCGCCAACTTTATAGGAAAAATTATTCAGCACTTGTTGGCAACGTTCGATGTTTCGTGTTGTCAACATTTTTGACAGCCTGTGCAATCTCGTTGGCAACTTTCGCGGTTATTGTCCAAGAGGTACCAACCTGGCAACCGGTAAAATGAGATGCTGGGGAAACAGCAAACGGTTAGCCCAGGATTAGAGAATCGCCAGCCTGTCGCAAAGATCCGTGCCTGCTACCTAGGTGCAGGGATTAAAGATGTTTGTCCAACAGTGGACGATGACCCGTGAAACATTCACTGGGTGTACCGATTCCTTCGTAAGTACGGGTCCTGCTGTTGGCGAAAGTTAATGACGATTGGTGAAGACACGTCACGTGAGATGGATTTTTTTTACAGAGAAGGGGAAAGGAGACGTAATGACGCACATGGCCGTGTAGAACTAGAGAAATCCTTGGCCTCCGGGGAAGGCCAATAAGACAGTGACGCGCGTTCATAAATTGTCAATTTGAGGGCCACGAGCCGAAAATTTACCTGCCTTTCGGATGGTTTCACGAGGGTTTCTATTGAGTGGTGATGGGGCCTTCTTATTATTATTTTAAAAAATGACACAAATTACTTTGAGGGTCTTTATGGGTGTTTTATTTTCGTTCGATAGCAGATAGCTGAAAATTATGTGGGTGGATAGAGTTGCTAACGAGGAAGTTCTAAACAGAATAGGGGAAGAGCGAACAATAGGTAGGACGTTGACCAAGAGAAGGGATAGGCTAATAGGCCATGTTTTAAGACACGAGGGTCTTTTGAAATTAGCAGTAGAGGGAAGAGTGTGGGATAAGAACAGAAGAGGCAGCCGGGGGTTGGAATACGCTAAGCAGATTACTGAGGATGTAGTCGTAGGACCGAATACGACACCCCCAGCAGGTAGCAGCGGGAGATATGAGACAGTAAGGGCTGAAAGAAAGGGACGAAGAAGGGTCGTCTCAGATACCGTCAGATAGCAGTGGCAATCCCGCCAACAGAATAGGACAGAGTATGAGAAATAAAGAAGGGACGAAGAAGGGGCAAGATGGCAACCAAAGGTCTTCTGGCTAATTTTGTGACTTAAAGTGCAATGCAATGAAAAATTGACAATGTGTGCCGAGATGTCGATAATCGTCTCACGTCTTTCGGATAACTTTATGAGTGTTTAATTTCTGTTGCTATTTGTTTTTTTTAAGACGGAAACGGATTGCTTTCATGGAGTCGTCGTATCTCCGGTCGATAACAGGTAGCAGCTGCTGTCCTGTGGGTAGTATAAGACAGCAAGGGCTAAAAGAAAGAGACGACGAAGAACGGACAAGAAGGTAACTAATTGATTTACGTAGGATCTTGACGTAAATACGATGCCTGAAAAATGTGAAGAGCACGTGGAGCAGTATAAGATAGCAAGGGATAAAAGGAAGGGATGAAGAATAAGGGAGACAAGAAGGTAACCAATGAGCTTAAGTAGGGTCCTCTGGTTACACTGAACGGATCTTGACCTAAATACGATGCCTAAAAAAATGTACGTCGATCTCTCGATAAATGTCTCACGGCCTTGGGATGAGGTTATGTGCGAATAGTGAAGGGTTAATCAGGTGCCTCGTGGAAGGATCCTAGGTGCAACTAACCTAAATGTGATGAAGGGAATAACGGAGATCGTCTCTTCCAATGACTGGAGGTCAACTTCCCCAAACTCTGCTTCAACAGAATGAGCTTCGTTTGAAACGGAAAAGTTTGGGGTAGTAAAGAAACAGTCAAGCTCCCCTCCTGGGGGGTTTATATGCATCCCAGAATATCTGTTTATTTGTCAAAGACCAGAAGCGTCAAGGAGAATGACCTGATCAAGTTCGAATGAACGAGGGAACCGCCGCAGCCGCCATACTGTAAAAGCAGCACTAATATGCACGCGATATGTGTGTGTGCAAAGAGAGACGGAGAATATATTCATACACGTGAGAAATTTGCAGCAAAATGTATTCCAATGAGCACTTTCCGTGTTAGTTATCAACTCTAAAATACGGCTCGTAAATCATTTTTATTTCCGTTTCTTCACCGCGACCCATTTGCTGAAATTAGTTCTTTGCGACATAAATCAAAGGACCGCGGAGTTGTTTCACGCTCGAGGTGAAACTGTCGTCGTCTTAGGGAGATTGTCAGCAACAATCATCTCTCCACAGATATTCCAAACCACGAAATAGTCTCCTTTATTCTTACAACTTCAAAAGAATTTACAATTCATAAAAAGACAGCCAATAAGTCAGCAGATAAATTTATCACTATTTATTCAAAAGCGACGTTTCGTATCCTTTTTTTAGACTTCCTCGGACGTACTACGAACATAATATTACAAGAAATTAAATATGGGCTCTATGTTACAATTTTTTGTTTTAAATATAAAAACATTGTTCAAAACTTACAAATTTAGTAATTAATCATATATTTACTCTTTGACTTCCTCAGCCGAAAAGATTATTGACTGCACATGTGAAGAATCACATTAATCACTTTACTCTTGGGTGCAACAAAGCCTCTGTCTTTATTATTTGTACCATTTTCCCACAAATTATTTGACTTCCTCGTTGTTACCAACATTTTATTTTTCTGTTTTTAAAATGGTGGACCCAAGTTTCGTCACACGTCGCCTTTGATAACGTGCACACACACACACTTCGAGTCTTGTTTCCTCGTGGTGTTGCTTTAAAAAAAAAGAACATCACCCCTTCTACTCACTAATTGAGTTTTTTTGGGGGGAAAGTCATTGTAATTATTAATCAAATCGAAATTTTGGGTAAGTTGGCGTTTGAACTATTAGCAGTCTTTTTAGAGTTTAAAGAATAATAATAATTTTGATTTTGTTAAGTGACATTTAATTTTTATCGTGGAAGATTTAAGATGTTATGTGTTTAAAAATTATTCTTATGTAACTAAATGAATTTATTCTACTCTAAATACTGAATGAATTAACATCTGTGTGACCAGTAGTCGAATCGAATGCATTTACATCCACACCGAATAATTTAATCAAATAAATTCACGTTTCGGTTGAAGCTGTCCTTGTCTGCGGTTCCTTTTCATTTTATCGAAAATTTAACTTTACAACCAGTTAAAAACTTTATCTGTCCTTGGTCGTCAATATGTTTCATTTTATTACCCTACTCTAAGCTAGCCTATCCTGCGCAAACCTTTTAATTTCTTCATCGCTACCTCCATAATCTGCTTAGCGTATTCCATCCATGGCCTCCCTCTTCTATTCACTTCCATCTAATGCTAATATTAGAAAACCCTCGTGGCCTACTAATCTATCCCTTCAAAGTCCTCCATGGTGTTCTCTCTTCTCCTATTCTATCCACCCATCACATCCTTTTATAGCACCACATTTCGAAAACTCTTATTCTCTTCTTTTCTGCAACTCCTATCGTCCACGTTTCGCACCAATATAACGCCACGCTCCATACCAACGTTATAGTAATATATTCACACTTATATTAGCCGTAAGTGAATTCCTCTTTCTTGCTATCCTGTGCTATCCTACTCTAGTTATTACGCTGCCCAAGCAACAGAATTCCTTAACTTCCTTTAAAATATCCCTTCCCAATCTACCAGCCTTTGTTTCCCATACTACACACCATTATACCTTGGTTTTCCTTATTTAATCCTCATTATGTCCTTTTCTTTCAGGACCACGTTCATGCCATTTATTATGGTTTTCAAGTGTTCTTCTAACTCCCCAAATACCAGAATATCATCAGAAAACATTAGGATTTTTATTTATTCTCCCTGAATTTTGATTCCCTTTCCATATTAATTTTTAATTTCCTTCATCGCCTGCGCACTATATATAAGTTAAAGAACAAGGACATCCTTGTCTTCCTCCTGTCTTGATTTATGTTTTATTTGCTTGCCCTCAAATTCTAATTGCTCCTGACTGCATTCTCGATATTTTATTCCTTTAAAAGTATTATTGTTTTTTTTTTAAAAAAAAGAAAAAGAAATTCCGAGGGAGTTCACAAATGAGGACGAAACGTAGAATAAATTTCAATAGTGTTTTTTGGATTTCTTTATTTATCAAATGAAAATTCTCCCTATTATCGTAGCAAAGCTTCTGTGGTTAGTTTAGATGAGTTGAACAATAAGAATTAATTGACGGACTGAATTTTAGTTCTATCATATACTTGAACTTCTGAAAAAGATTGTATCAAATTTTTCAAAGTTGCTCGAAAATAGTGTCGGAACACTAAACCTTATATTCATAATAATATTAAAAAGAAATGTTACCGTAAATTTGTTTGTTAAGGCTGGCCTGTTGCGTCTTGTTAGCAAGCTTGCTGGAGGATGGGAGGTAATAAAATCTTCCAGAGGAATGGAAAAGTGTGTGAGAGGCGAGCTGAGGCAGTCATCCCTAATAAAAGGGATCGCATTTCGGAAACCGTTCTGAGCCAAAGGGGGATATAAACAAGTTGTAAGACAGGAAGGACCGGGAATGCGGGCGTTACGCCCTGAAGGAACGTACACTCACGTTCCTCTCACCATGTAACACACCTATCCTTCATACTCTCTAACGTGTCAATATTAATTAAAATATTGGCTGTTTCTTCTTTGGGAAATTGATGTAGGTCGTTGCTGTCAAGGGATGCCCCTTTAATTGCAGTTGAAATTAGTTGTCCCGGAGACTCCAAAGTTGGCGTTTAACGACCATGAATAGCAAATTGTTGATGGTCATAAAATGCCGCGGACTATTCCGCACTGTCAGAAGGTCATCACTTACGCACACATTTATTTTGCCTTCAGTCGCTTCTATAAAAAAATAAAATTTGTATTTGTATTTATTGTTAGTCTACACAGCAAAATGGTCTCCCGTCATTCGGAAAGGCGTGAGAATACTACCCAATGGCCGACCTACCTGATGCAGGTTGTCTAGGGGTTTCCTTGCATATCTTTGGCAATCTACAACCCACAGTCCGGTGGCCCTAGTCAACCCTTGGCTACCTTCCGCACCCTCCCCCCTTTTCAATTCCATTCCTATGTTATTAAAGGGGAGTTGCCTGTTTCAGGATCACTCTCATGTAGCCTGTTAATCCCCCCCCCCCAAAAAAACTGTCTACAGTTGTCCGGTGGCGGATACAAAATGAAATTTCTTATACATAAATACTACTAATATACTGAAAAATAATCGCAAGCCATTTCTTTCACTAAAAGAGAGTTTTCCAGATGTGAAGGTCGGGTAACAGGGTGTGTTATTTTGTGGAAGCGGACGATTAATGCTTCAAAAGGAAAGAAGAAGAGACAATCGGCGGGTCCAAAGATGACAATGAGTGAGGCAGAGAGATGGGAGGAGTATCTCTGGTTGACATCACGAAATGTAACGATAATTTCAATGCTGATTTTTACTGTTCATATTGCAACTATCTTGTAGATTGCTATAGTAATATGTTGTTATAGTAAATGATGCGTTGTTGTAGGTCTGAAGATTGAAGATTATTATTATTATTATGAAGAAACGTTTGTTAAGCGATACTGAAAGACGACACATAAAATAATAAATTTAATGAAATAGGAGAATTTTCTTGGAGGTTTGTTATTAAAGTTATATTTGTATACTAGACTCGTGTTTCTGACCGGATCACGTTACGTCAGAGTGACGTCAAGAAGCGTCGATGGAATGCAACTCATCTTTTTATAATGTGCAACTAATCTCAAGTAGGGATTGTGACGTCACAGAATTCATTGGATATTTCGTGGGGCGCGATCATATCACTGGATAAGGCAATTAAAACTCTGCGGTGTTACATCTCAAACAATATCTATGACCCATTACTTTGAAGCTAACTTCCTTGCTCTTGTGATATCTTCTCTGGTCTTGTTATTTATCTTCGGTTCAGTTTCCCACAACTTATTCAATTTTCTTCCATCGGTTTTTACTTCATCTATAGCGAAACCTGAGGACAGTAGCAAGAGGGGTTGCAGAAACGTAACGTACTTTAACTTTTAATTATTCACAATTTTAAATAGAATTATTTCTAAACAGCTTTGAGGAAATCTGGAAAAAAATTCGCTTCCCCAAAAATTATGATATATTGTAAAACAAACCTCTAGAAATATTTCTTTTCAAGATATATGCAATTAAAGCTTGAAGTTTACGTAATTGAATACATCCCTTTATTTTACCTACATTTATTCATTCAGATATTCATTGCTTAGCATAGGGACTTTCCTTTAATTTAAAAATAAACAAGAATAACGACCTAACACAACATATTTGTCTCTACATTGAACATTTTACTTCTCGCGTTGTGACGTCCCTGGTTGCCTCAACATGGCGACCGAACTGTTTCCACTTGTCTGGTGATGCGGGAAAATTAAAATTTATAAATAACCTCAATGACACGATTTCACCTTTGTGATGACGCCATAGCGCAGCCAATTTAATACGGCATTAGGAATGTGCTGCAATAATTTCCTTGACGACCTGTAGAAGTTAACATTAATATCACTTATCTTTTTATTGCCGTAGAATACTTGTCTTCTTTGTGGCAGAACGACCTGAATTCTATGACGAGATTTTGTGGCTGATAATGAATAAAGTGAAAGAAGAGAAACTTATCATCGCTGTTAAAAGCTCATTGTGTGGAGTTGGATGTGAAATGACGTCATCCGCGTCATAAAAGTCGAGTCGTGTTGTGATGATTAATACTCAGAAATTTCCAACTGATAATTATTCAGATCCCACAGTAATATTCTTTTAAGACAATTTATTTGCGTAGCAAAATTTGCACTTTTACTCTCCTCGTGTATAACAAGAAAAAATACCCACTGTTTTCCTTAGCTGTATTTTTTAAATATGCGAATCTTTATTTTATTGCAAGTAAAATTATCTTAAAATTAAGAAATTAATAAAATTATTTACGGTCAATTTATCCACAAAAGTATAAATCGTTAGTCACCATATGTTATATTCATATGAAATATGTGGAATTTTAAGGAACGAAATGTTTCTTTGGACCACAGTTATCTCTAGCGTCAAAGATGATGGTCGAGGAGCAAGTAAGCAGTTTGTTGTGAGTGTTCGTATGAAAAACATGGACTGTGAGTACAATTGTATCTTTTCATTGCACATAGCTACTACATTCTTCCTAATCTCCCTGTTCTTCCTCTTCTGTTCATTTCCCTTTAATGCTAATTTTACAAGAGCCTCATGTCTCAAAGCGTGGCCCGTTAAAGTCCTCCGTATTGTTCTCTCTTCTCCTATTCTGCTTACAACTCCCTTGTCAGTGATTCTATCCATCAATTGCGCTATAATTCAGTAAACTACAGACTGTTTGGTATTTTTTTTTGGAATCGTGCGTTTCTTAAATATTGAAAAATAAAGTGAGAAATACATTAAATCCAAGTAAGGTCGACCGAAGTCGCTACCTGCTCCTAGCTAGTCGCTGCTACCTGCTATTGCACCTATTTGCTGTAAGGTAGTGAGGTAGGTGTACCAAATTATGCATTACTATGATTCTGAAACGGAGATCAACGAGTTATGCTTCAGAAGATAATTTTACTTTCGTTAATGTGGATCGTGTGGCTTCCTTGCAAAGAATTGGGGCGATTGGAAGAATGCAAGGTGGAAAGTAATTCCGTTATATTTGAATGGTTGTTATTCGAATCGGACCGTGCTGACTGTAGGTGCGTCGTGTGCACAAGGAAGGAGACTCGACTCTGTAAGCAGATATTTGCACTAAACAGCCGAACAAGCAGGCCTGACTTGCACACGGATTGTGCAAATACGACGATCTTTTTCCCCCCGCGCAAGGTTGAAGGCGCCGTTGGAACAAAAGCCAGCCTCAGACATGCATGAGTTGGTCAAGGAGAGAGATAATGCGGACTTTCAAAAGGGAGCAAAGTTTCGGTATAGTTGCTCGCCCGACACGTCATCGCTCTGCCACGAAAAAAGACGGCTCGAGACTTTGGACCGTGACGCCTCCGTACATCACGGTTACCAATAACACACTCCGCTGCGGTAGACTTTAGACTTGATACCTTGGTAGCTTTGCAGGCAGTCAGAAGAAGACTCGGAAACCATAATAAATAGCATGAACAGGGTCCTGGAGAAAGAGTTCAATATGAGAATCAATAGAGGGAAACCCAAGGTGATGGAATGTTGTATGGAAAATAGTGGAATAACAAAGGGTGCTAGATATTTTGACGGAAGTTAAGGAATTCCGCTCCTTGGGAAGCGTAATACCTAGAGTAGGATAGCGAGGGCAAGGAAGGCTTTCGCGAAAGAGAGGAATTTAATTACGGGTAATATAAATGTGAATATTAGGAAGTCGTTGCTAAATATGTTGGTATGGAGCATGGTGTTACATGGGTGCGTAACGTGGACGATAGGAGTTTGGGAAAGGAAAAGAAAAGAAGCCTTTGAAAAGTGATGTTATAGGCGAATGCCGAAAATCAGATGGGTGGATAGAATCACAAACGAGGAAGTTTTTAACAGATTAGGGACAATATGGAGGACGGAGACCAAGAGAAAGGATAGATTAATAGGCCACGTTTTAAGACACGAGGGTCTTAGGAAAGTGTATAGGGTAAATGCAGAAGAGGGAGACCATGGTTGGAATACGCTAAGATGAATAGAGAGGATGTGTGGGTTGTGCTAGTTATAAGGAAATGAAAAGGCTTGCACAAGATAGGTTAGCATGGAGGGTTGCATCAGACCAGTCTTAGTGATTCTATCCACCCATCTCATTCTCGTACGTTCGACTGTCTTTTTTACTTGACCTGTCCACCTTCTTCTTGGTCTACTCTAGACTCTCTCTCTTTCTCTCCGTATCCTTACTGTTCAAATTATCGTCCATTCTTGTGACATTTCCAAACCGCTTTAAATCTGGCCTTAACTATTATTCCCCTCAAAGTTTCTTTAATTTCAAAATCGCACTCTTATTTATTCATCTATTATCCTGTCTTTTTTTGTTTTGTTTTTGTACACATTTGCTCATAAAATATATTTCTTGTTTTTCTGGAAATTCTTAGTTTTAGTTTATCCTTATAGATATTAATTTTTCTAGCTTTCAAGGGTTGGGCTTGTTCTCTGAACCGATGATCGTTATTCGATATTTGTTATTTTGTTTATATTTGGGCCGATGATTCTTTTCGATGCTTATTATTATGTTTATATTTAATGTCAGTTTCTTTCACTCCTCCATATTAGGTTCCTCCTCTTTCATTGTATTTCTCTTGCCCCCTTTTAATATAAATATACATTTATTCTTTTAAAACCTGACAATGGGTCAAACACTTAGTACGTAGATTTTTCAACTTACGGATGCTTATCGGGAATGACAGTCTTATCTATAGATTAATTTATCCTGAAGACGTCGACGGTGACAAAAAAAGAAATTATAGTGGACAATCATTTGCCATTGAAAATGGAATTATAAATACGACTGGGGAGAATAAGTGACTGTAGTGTTTGGAATAGTGTAAAGCCTCTTCTTACCCGACCACGGAATGGCAGCCGCTCAGATGAAGGAAGGTCCTTCGATTCAGGCGCCTTGAAGGGGGGCGAGCTCCTAGATCTGAAACAAAAATATTAAAATTACATAATGGAAAGGTGAATTGGATCTGAGACGGAGTCATGGAGGCGAGGCGAGGCGGGAAAGTCGAAGGAGCTGGGACAATCGCGCTTTAACCTCGAGAAGGAAAGCGTTCGTAACCTCAATCTCAAAGGAACTGACAATGCGGCCTTTGAAAAGGGCTGAAAGGATATTGACAGACAAGGCGGCGATCTGTCGCAATACGACCATCGTATCTCTCTCTCTTGTTATCTCACCCACCACCAAATGGCGCCTCGCGAGATTACACTCTTACAGCCTCCATAAATACCAGGCAGGACCACGCCCAGCTGCCATCAACACCAACGCGATACCTGGCCAGACGCTCAATTAATTAATTTAGAAGTACATGGAAATGTAATCAGGCTACAGCAGCGGGATTTCCTGGGATCAACGGTAATTTACAATCGTTATCTTCCGGATTACTCCTCTCAGATGAGCAAACAGTTTACTCGCTTTGTTGCTAGGGATTGATTTTCTGTACCGAGAGTGAATTTTTTATTTACTCTAGCGAGTCGGCCAGCTGCCTCTTAAAACTGGCGGAGATTCGGAGAAGGGAATGCTGAAACCCCACAGGAAACTCATTCTCGGAAGGTTGTGAGAATAGTACCCAATGCTCGACATACCTGATGAAAATTTTGTAGGGTTTTCCCTGCATCTCTTTAAGGTGAATCACCGGTAGGATCCTTAAACTATAGCACGGGAATCCCTAGTGAACCCTTGTCTACCTTCCACATCCATCTTTTCAATTCCCTTCCTATACTATTAAAAGGACTTGCCTGTTTCCCCCCCAAAAAAAGTCTCTATTCTTAATTTTCCGTACTTAAAACCAATCCAGGGGCAATGGAAAAATCCGTCTAGTAATAACGTGCCAGATTTCTCTACCTTTTGTGTGAACTTGAAAACACACTCAGCCTTTATTTACTAAATCATATCTTCACATTCCTCCCCGACCAGGGTAGCTTAGATGGAAAGAGCACCACGTAACAAGCCGGTGTCTTGGGTTCGATTCCATACTTGTCCTTTAATTCAGTGTCACGGGCTTTAGTGCTAAGCTTCTTGAGTGGAATGGTTGACATATATGTAAAGGTGTTTTGCGTCGGAAACGTTGGATAGTTGTATACATCCGTGAAATCATTTCTTTTAAGAAACTTGTCCAGTTTTTTCGGACATGAAGTGAGAATTCCCTTGAGCCGACTGACACGGCCGAGAACGTCAAACAAGTAGTTGATTATTTATTCCATCGTCCATCAGCACCTTCCTACACGATAACTGGATCTAAAAGAGTTCGTCAACAGAGGGCCAGTGACATCTTCAATTGGACTAATTCGGAATTTACATGTAAGTAGGGACAAACCGCATCACGATTTATTTTTTTAAGTAGTAGAGGGTTCCTCGCCGACATTCTCTTCCCCTCCCTTGGGGGGTAAAAATATCATTCACGGACTGTGTAACTTCACAATATTTGTATTAATTGAAATAATTTCAAAAGCAACCAATTACTCAAAATAATAACCAGGTCGTCAGTTAAATATGTTAAATTGGCTACATTCTGTAAGTAATTTTCATCATTTATAAGAGTTGGCTGCATGAAGGTCCTTGAACCTTGTCCTTCATCAGCTAATACTGTCCTTAGCTTCTTTCTCGTTCCTCCAGAACAGAAGTTCTTTTCTTTTTCTTCACTGATTACACGCCTTTCTCCTTCGCTGATGTCGTATAGTTTCCAATCCAATGACCGTTTCTCTTAAAAGCTGTAGTCAGGATGGATCCCTTGCCCTCGTTTAATTCTTTGCTATTATATCAGGCCACTTTATTTTTTTTATATAAAATATTATTTAATTAAAAAATTTTCAGGTCCTAGGTGACGACGTAAGGTAAAGTGGGATGTGTTATAGAGAAAATGGAGGAGAGATTGCGGACATTAATTTGGAACAAGGGAAAGGGAGCAGAGCAGAGCACGAAGAGGGAGGAGATCAGGAAAGCCAAATGAGATATCGTGTAGGAGGCTACATGTTGAACCTGCAATTCAATTATTCGTGCAGGGATGAAATACTCATGGCGTGATGGAATCTCCCTTCCATATTATCTGAAGTTACGTATGTTTTATGTAAAATTAATAACGAAGGAAGTGTAACGTGAATTGGAACCGTTTCATTGATCCGAAAACCGGAAAAGTAGGGACGAGGGACATTTTAATTAGCACGAAAATGGATTCAAATGTGAAATTATCTTATAAAGGTCTGAAGGCCAATACATGGCGTCTAGAAGAATCTCCCTAATCTCCCACTTTGAGCTGACTAATGGAGCCCTCAACAAGTGACACGGCGCCTCCAGTTTCGCCAATACAGGTTCCCCCCCACCTCCACCTCCATCGCCATCCGCGTCGAGGATATCGATATTGTGAGCTGGCTGTGAAATAATCAGAGTCGATTCACCGTGGTGCAGCAGCCTGACGTTTTTATTTGGGTTCGCGCGTCATCTTGTCGTGGGCCCAAAGAAAATCACTATTACACTTGTTAACTTTCCGGAACAGTGGTCAAGGTTTACAAGCGTGAGTGCGGTGTCCCATAGACCCCCAGACACTTGCTTTCTTACCTCGTCCTTTACACTGCTGATGTACCAGTGTCGCAAATATTCTGAATCAATATAAATAACATAAATTGAAGAGAATTTGTATTTTTTTTTTGGACTCCGTCCAGAGACGGCTTATGGGTGGAAATGTTATTTGACATGTTAAATGACATTCTTTTCTAATTATATGGATTCAAAATTTTCCTGAGTAAGTCCAAAATTCGCGACGAAACGTTGTCCTAGTAGTAGTGTGAAATTTATTGGCTCCTGTAAGATGGCTGACAGATTTACTTTTTTTATCAGGCAGACAACGTCTTGTCGATAAACCAAGCCATCCAGTTTACGCGAGACTTTGACTTCTCCTTACACTGGAGAGACTGTCTCATGTTGACCACATAGACGTCATAAATTGGAACATTTACCTGAAGAAGTCCAAAAATCTTGACAGAACGTTGTCTCAGAAGAAGTGTGAAATTTGTTGGATGCTGTAAGATGGCTGACAGATTGACTGGTTTTTTTTTCAGGCAGACAACTTCTTGTCGATAAAAGAAGCCATCGAGTTTACACTGACACTGGAGACTCTGTCTCGTGTTGACAGCAAGAGACGTCCGTCATAAATCTCAGCCAAAGTCTTGGCAAGTGTGGAAGAAGCGAAACTCCTCCCGTAATGGAATTGCCATTGAGACATCTGAAGCGTCTGTCTCGTCACTCGTTTCCTCTTCTTTTTGCTGTGTGTGCGTAACCTGTCTCGATTCCAGCTGCTCAGATATGTCTTAAGGTGGCAACTGGTTGCGGGTAACCTGTCTCAGGGAACATTATTTCCTTTCCCACAGTCCTCGTGCAGGATTGCGTTTTTAAATCACTATCCCGTAACCATTTCTCGTCTTATATAAAATGAATTTCGAAACGCGAGAATTGCGCAATGATTTTGTGGTCGAGTGAGACTTTGATCAGGTTCTCTTGGGCCGAGTGCAACAACGAGGTGTCGGATTTTACTACGTCACTGCGAAAGGGATCCCGGGTACGTTTGGGTGAACCAAACTGAGGAGAATGGGGAACCACAAAAGTTGACGAACGCAGCGGAAATAAAGGTTTGCCAAGTGCGTGACGACCATGCGCTAGGCTTATCTGTTAGATATGCAGATAAAGGGATTGAAGAGGTGATAGATAACAAACGTCATTAGCAGAAAAAATATATATTAAAGCACTTATTGGATGCGTAATAAATTAAGCCCTGAATACTGAATATGGCGACCATCAATCAAGAGGTGTTGTTAAACACGTTAATTTATTACCATATACATTTATCCTATAATTTGCGCTGTTGTCACGTTAACTGTCGTTTTTTCAATTAATCTCTTTCAGTTAAACAAACCAGTTACAGAATTTGTACTGAGCCATTCTTTTTGAAACACCGTGTATATTAGTATTATTTTAAACTACCTGGATGCCCGGCATTGGGGACTCCTTATGGACTGTTTATTCTCATCCTTATCCTGCAGGATTATAATTCATTTAATGTGAGAGCAGGACACTGGAAACAAATAGATGCCATATTGCGGGCAATTAACCATGGCCGATTTTCTCTTTATTACGTCTGAGTAAATGCGTGTGACGTCACCAACTTTGGCTGCTATTCGCAATTTTTAACTGTAATTGATTATTGGTTCCGTGTTTCAGCCAGACGTTTATAAATATCAAAATGAATTTTGTTCTTTAGTATTTAAATGTTTATTTTGTGTAAGAAGTATTTGATTTATGCATGATGGTATGTTTTAATGAAATATATTTGGGGTAAGATTTTGGATAGTAAAAATTAATGACAGATTTTTCATAAAGGTTAGAGTAGTAGGAAAAATTGGATCAATTTCATATAATTAGTTGTTAAGAAAGATATTTTATGAATGTTTATTGTCTTTGCATAAGGTCTTTTTTTAAGAAACACAACAAAACCTCTTATAACTATATAGGTGTTGGAAGGGGTATTTGAGGGGGTAGTTTAGAGGGGGGTGGGGGGGGGGTGAGGTTTAGGGGGTTTGGGGATGGGTAGGTGATTGGGAGGTGGGGGTTTGTTGAGGTTTTATAGAATAGAATCTATAGAGAGAGTGTGAGATGTGTGTAGGTGTGGTTGGGGTAGTGGGTTATGTGGGGGGTGTGGTGGGTATTGGGGGGGGGGTTGGTTTGGGGTTTGTGGGGATTTTGGGTGGAGAGGGTAAATAATGGGGGGGTTTGGGTGGTTGGGTGTTGTGGGGTGTTGTATTGAGGTTGTCTTTTGTTGTTGGGTAAAGAGAGAGAGGGTGGTTGTTGGGTTTGTTTAAGTTTTATGGTGGGAGGGTTTGGGGAAATATGTATTGGAGTGTGGGTTAAAAGGGAGAGTTGTTGGGGGTATGGGAGTTGTTTAATGGGTTGGAGTTTGTGTAATGGATTTGGTGTGGTGTTATTGTTGGGGTGGTTGGTTGGGGTTAGGTATTGTGAAGGATGGGGGTGTTATTTTAGGTTGGTAGGTAAAAGGGGTAAATGGGAGTTGAGGTAGGAGGGGTGTTAGTGGGTGGGATATTTAAGTTAAATTTATTTGGAGTAGGATAATGGGGATTTTTTTCTCATAAAATAATATGATTTTACTAATTCGTCAGCTTTTTGCATGGCGAATGTGGAACGACCGCGTTTCTTTATATAGAGTTTCGATATTTCCGATTTTGGTTGCTTAGACACTGAACAGCTTTCAGAGAAATTATGAACATGAATGAATAGAGTTAAGATTCGTACCCTTTCTGTATAATAATTTAATTAATTAATTTATTATAATTTCTTGCAATAGTGCGTAGAATCTATATGTATAGAATACAATAAAATAAAAAAATATACTTTGTATTTTTTTCCCACCTCAATTTATATTAGCGATAATTGCTCCGTTCTTCAACTCATTTTTTTGTAATAATTACTGAATTTTGATAACGTTTGCATAGTGTGAAGTGAACTTTACTATGTAAATAAAACAGAAACATATCTTTTTGTTAATGAAATGGGCAAAGTAAAAGACTCAACGTTAATAATCTAAACAATTTTAGAAGTTTAGAATAATATATAATATTTGCGTTTAAAAGTATTTTAATATAATATATCAAACTGTGCATCAAACATAGCTGACAGTTTACGCTCAAATTTAATAAATGGTAGGTTATCTGAGATCGTTTGTCTTGTAATTGTGAGTAGAATTGTATATATTCAATATTTTTGAGTAAAATATCAAATCCGATAAATGATTGTATCATCGGACAAGTACACCTGCTCGGGCTTCGGTGGCGCGGAATCAAAAAGAAAGGAGACAACGGTTGACACTTGGGCAATGAAAAACCTAGAAGCGGCGTCTCGGCTCGGGAGTTGCCCAACATTTTGTGAGAATGGGCACCGGATGGAATTTTGATATAGATTTTGGAGGAGATTGTTGGAGAGGAGTGAGATGGGAGATCTGTAGGAATAGCGGCAAGGGGAGATAAAACTGGAAGAATAGATGGTCGGCAGCTTTAGATCTGGAGGGAGGAAGAAGTTGAAGCCTGCATTAAGGCGACACGGTTACTACTTTCTGGGGATCTTTGTTATTTTCTGTTTGCTGCCAGGTCCGAGTGGACTAGTGTAAAATATTTCTGTTCTATGAGAAGGCCCTGAGACTAGAGTTAGAATTCTTTAAGTTTAATATAAATCATTTTTTTAAATAAATATGTAGTTTTTATTGAAAATAAGTGCCGGAATAAATGTCGAAACATTATAAATTGTAATTATTATTGTGAATATGTTTTGTTGTTAAAAGTAAATTTTTTACTTTTTTTATTACAAAATTTTATCGCTCTATATTCATTATACTTTCTACCTGCTGTTTGACGGGCACGTGACGTTGTTCTTCTAACTTTACATCTCTCGATAGCCGTTTCCGTATTTCTGCAGAATTACGTCCGTCTTGAAACGGACACCGCTTTCCTAAGAAACCATAGCTTTAGAGCAGACATACGTCCGGGACGGACGGTCACTGAGAGTAGAGAAGCCGACCACAAAGGGTTCATACAACGATGTTATTAATATTATGTTCAACGAGCCGTTTTTTGTAGACGATTACAGGAATGTTGTGAGAGCGTGGATCTGTTTAGTTGGACTGTTAGTCAGGCAAATTGGAGGATCGGCGGACGAGGAGGGACTCGCGGATGGAAGCCATTGTTGTCAGAGCGTCTGGTCGAAATTAGAATACAGCTGCGGCGGACTCGCAAGGCTACAAAAGCAAAAGCAGGCAGCTGGGCCATTGTGTCGAGCCTGCCTTCCTTCCTTCCTTTCCGGAGGGCGGGCGGGGACCTTCTCCTTCTCCTCCTCCTCCTCCTTGCCAAATTGCCACAGCAACCGTCTCCCAAGGAAGGAAGGGGATAGCAAAAAAAAATTATACATACAGGCCGTCGGGAACGGCGGGAAGAACCATCACGGCAATTAACACCAGCAGCTAGTACCGTGATTCAATTCTGTCTATCTGTCTACTTTCCCAGAGTGTGATTTGCTACCAAAATACGTGTCGCGGGTTAAACGTTTCAATGAGGCCCTCAGCGTTGACAGGTGGATGTCGTGAAGGCCGTGCACGAGGGCCGCCAGTGTTATGGAAACACTCTGCTCTTGAGTGGACTGACAACTTGCCGCACAAAGGTAACAAACATCACAGGGAACGCCGTTAGCCTCAGACAGCTACTGTGTAATTACGTCACGGATTTGCATCTCCCATTCAGTGGTGACGTCCTCATGACTGATTCACTTCATGATCAATAAAGGACAATTTTTCTCTCTCAAAATAGTCCATTTAAAATGACCGCAACGTTTCGATACCTACTTGTACAATCTTCAGAAAGTGACTTGACCGGAAAAAACAACTTGTGTAGTAAAATTTTTTTAAAAAATTTAAAAGTACAATCGCAGACTCAATCTCTATAACTGAGAGAACGTTTATAATTCCACAAGTCACCAATGTCACTATGTAACTTTTCAGTCAAGTCATTTCACGAAGAAGGTACCAAAAACGTCTCGAAACGTTGTGCTTTTTTTAAACATAATTTTATTTTATATATTTGAAACAGACGTAATGTAGACAAGACACAGTAATTAAATTTCTGTGGCGAAGTAACGCTGGATTAACTTATACATAAAGTGAAAAAGGTAAATAAAAGCTCCATATTATTTTTCTGAGATCCCCCAAAAAAATTGGCGTGAATTTACTTATGCAACCTTATTTTTATCTGCTCATAAAAAATTAAGAGGTAAATTTAGTCATGTTCAATTATTTGAAAAACTGAAAGGATTTCGGCGTCTGACGTCATCAAGTTCAAATTGTAGGCATTTACACCGATAAAAGTCTTTGGAATGAAAATGATGATAGAAAATGACAAATGATAACTGGAGATGAGAAAATTTAGGTTTTTACGGTTTTGTAAGAGCGAGAAAAAAATATATATATAGGGGGCAATGTTATAAAGAATTTTGGCTTGCTAATTTAAAATATTCTTATCCATAGAAGATAGCATTATTTACAGTGCGACATATCGAATGAATTCATGTATTTAAATGTTTTATATGCATATGTATTTATATATTTTTTTAAATGAAAACTGTGGGTAGTGTGAATTTATGTATTCGTTGGGGTAAACTCAAGTTCATCAGGAAGGCATGCGTCAAGTTGTCCTTGGCTCTCTTTGGGGAAAACTTGGTCAGCTGCCTCCAAAATGCGGTCGAGGCGTGAAGACGGGAATGCTGCGTCCCCCTATTAAACCCCCCAATCTCCAGTCATCGGATGGACGTGGGACAAGTAATGGGGTTTAGGTGAACCACCGAGGAGAGGAAAAGAAACCGAATTGCTTATCTCCTGTTGGAGGTTAATCCATATACAGTTAGCAATCGGCACGTTTTTCAGAAAATTAATTTAACATGCATTTATTAAATCAATTAACGTCTGATATTAAAAATTAAAACAATATATTTTCCGACCGGTTTTTTCAGACAGTTTTTATTTTTTTGCTAATCAAACTACGTTTTCGCGCAAATTTCCCACCTTCTTCAGGTTTGCCTCCTTACAATCTGTGAATTCCTTATTTAAATTTGAATATAAACTTATACATAGCCAAACATATATATAAAGTCAATAATTAGTAAATTCCCTTTATGTATATTTGTTTGGCTATGTATAAGTTTATATTCAAATTTAAATATGTATTTCAAAGACTTTTAAGGAGGTAAACCTGAAGAAAGTGCGAAAATGCGCCGAAACGTTGTTTGATTATAGAAAATTAATTTTTTTTTTAAATAACCGGTCGTAAATTATTTTATTAACATGTAGTTGTTTTATTTCTCAGGTAAATCGTTTATAGTCTGTAATCGTCTATCGCATGAGATCTCGAGGTCCCTCTGGGAAGATTTAGTCATCTTACGAAGTGGTGGGATTCTGAAGATTCCCGGACATTCTTGAAGGCTTTGGCAAAGTTTCATTCGATTGTGACGAATATTCAAGACAGTGTCTGGTCGACGACTTCCTCGAGTCCTTTCGGACTGACCTGCGTAGTTCCACGACTGAGCACCCGCCAAATTGGCCTCCACGCAATGTTCAACAAGAAAATCCCTCGTGATTATCCGAAGTCTCTCTCCTCTCGTCTTTTTCGTTCTCTCTTTTTTGCGTCAGTTTTCCGGAAGCTGCGGTCCCGTTTGTTGTGTAAGGCGACACCATCCTCCTCGAGTTTGTCCGAGGCTGATCTATTACAGCCCCAGCCTGCCAGCCTCCTCCTCCTCCAGCCTCTTTTACAGTGTCCCGCCGAAGAATAATGTGCGGTTATTAATTCATCGCCGGTCGGACCAACAATGGCGGCGCATTCTCTAATTATCTCAATATTTTATCGCTCCTGCTTGTTCGTTGCCCTTCATCTCAGCTTCTCAAGGCCCTCTGCTATCCTCCCTCGTTGTAATACCATTTGTAGTTTCATCTCCCAGACACGATTGAAAATAAAATCTGTGAACCTCAGTTCATACCGCCACAAAAAAAGGTTCAGTTTAACTAAAGATATTGGGAGAACCACACATATTATCAAAAAAAAAGTGTATGTGAAAAGTTTTCGTCTCGAAGAGGGACATCTAATGATATGAAACTCGATCCACCCTCACCTGGGTTGAAAAATTTAAATGGGAACCTCCATTCTTGATTGCAAATTCGGATTGTCCAGGAAAAAAGATGGCGTTGTAATCAATAAATTTAAAATGAATAAAAAATCATTGAAAAGTGGGGGGATATTTCAGGAAATAGGCACCAGATCAGCAAAATAAAATTACACGTGTTTGATATTCTTACAAAGGCACTTAATGACACCATAACTGTCCACACCCGAGGGGTGGGGAAGCTAATTATGAAAGTAATTGAACAGTGAAACGCAAGGGAACGCACGTAAAAGCAGCAACATAAATTATGAGAGGCATTGGGACTCACAAAATAAAGCACCCAAAGGTAAATAACTACTACGTCCACGTCGTTGTTCCAGGGTAACGCCAATAGTAGTTACTATTTTTCAGTAAACGAATAAATGAACGTCTCCGTATTATTTCGTTGGCAGCGTAATCTGCGAAATAATTTCCATGAATAACGAATTCAATTCAATGGTGTTTGATATTAGAAAACCAAGGTTTCGTATAAAAAATTAACAATTCTATTACAGCCCCAGTCGGCCTCCTCCTCCTCCTTCCAGAGTCTCGCCGAAGAATAATGTGCGGCGGAGAAATTAGAGAAATTAACTCTGATCCAAACACACAACATAATTTTCTGATTTTAAAATTTACAGTAAATAAAAGTCGGCAAATATTTTACCACTATTTATTCACAAGCGACGTTGTAATACAAAACCCATATATTTAATTTATTGTAATTTTATGTTTGTTGTTCGCCTGAGGAAGTATCAAAATTGATACGAAACGTCGCTTTTGAATAAATAGTGACATAAATTTATGTGTTAACTTTTTGGCCGTCTTTTTCATTTATTGAAACTATCTTGATTAAAATTGAATTAAACGACCAATACGCAGAGAACCAGTCCAGGACGAGGAAAATTTACTGTTGGAACTTACCTCTATTTCGTGTCTACATTATCTTGTTTAACTTAGTATTTATTTGATCAAATTTAATTAAGTAACTAAAAGCGTAAATAATTAATTTTCCTAAAACTATATTTTCCTAATGTCTGTACAGTTGCTTTTTTGTTGTTGTGAAATATCTGACAAAGTTTACGGGATGAAGTGAGGTTATGTTGTACTACGATATCTGGAATATTGAGTTGAAAGTTTCTTTTCTTTGCTTGTTGCGAATTCTACGCAGTTGGCAGAAGTGTTAATTAAATGTTATTCACTTACGTCCGCCGCTCGGTGATCGATTGTGTGTAAATTACTACGGGAATCTTAAATTTAAAGCAGATTCACCGACTTGAAAACTTCACGACATTTGCGAAAACGAACGCTCGAGTTCTCCATTACGAAATAAGACTCTTTAGAGGACTCAAAGCATAAACTTCTTGTTTCTATGAGGTCCCTAAACGAGGGAAAATTTCATTCAAATCTGTTGAGTGTTTTAGAGTTTATAAAATACGACAAATGCATAGAAATCAGTTGAACGTTTTTTTTAGAGATTATGCCGTTTGAAACGTGCCCAAAAAAATGACTCGTCAAGTCGTGATTGCAACCAAATGTTATCAACATTATTATTTGTCACCTACAGTGTTGAGCAACATTAATTAATTGGCAACAAGTCTAAAATTTCGAGTTTTTCCAACATTTCCCCTAACAGAATGAGGGAGAAATTGTTGCCAACAAATGCTCTATAGAAATTTTTCTCAAGGTGTCGACGTTTGCTGGTAACTCCGCTGCTATAGCGTTTTATTTTGTATTGATTTAAAAAAGGTGGATATATTCGGCTTGAGCGCTGAATTCTCCAACTCGAATCCAGAGGAGGGAATTTTCTTCCACTTTCCCCCCATCTCCCCTCTGATTTAACACTGTAGGGAGGTTTCTGCTACGCTTCCGTATTTTTCCGCCCTCTCCGTTCTATAAACATTAACACGACGCGACGGAGTGATTTTCAAACGTAATTCTTTTCTTTTTGCCTGTATGGAACGCTGCGTGTGTGTGTGTATTGCTCTCCGTTCCGTATTTGCTGAGTACGAGGAGGCAGTTGCAGAACGTTCCTCATTGGTCGACAGCATCACGCGATATTGGGAAGAAAGAAGTGCGAGTTTTGCGAGGGAAGGGGAGGGGAAAGGGGGGCGGGAGAAGAGAGAGGGGGACGAGAGGGAGAGAGGGGGGGGAGCAGGTGCTCACACCGCAAACCATCGGGACCAGTTCCCTCACATCTGCCTACTACAACGTCCTTCAGCCCTGACACTCACTATCCTCAAGACTCGACCTGATAGGAAATCGTCTCTTGTCATAGGGCAGTGGAAACATCTTCAGATAGATAAATAATATTCCCGGTCCTTCCAGAAAGGGCAAAATACCTGGATCGTAAGTAACGTGTGTATAAAGCGATTAAGATTGTACGGGGAACTTTGTTTCACCCCGTTGCATCTCCTCACCTAAGGGCTGAACAATAACTTGATCGGCATGTTGAATGTCAGAATTAAACACTGTGACTTCCGTAAACCCGCATACGACGAAAACCTCTCTCTCACTCTCCTCTCTCTCTCTCTCTCTCTCTCTCTCTCTCTCTGTGTGTGTGTGTGTTTGTTGTTTTAATGTAACCACTCTCGAACCCTTACGAGTAAGGTTGTTCTCCTTACTTGACGTAACGGCGCAAGATTGTACAGAAACAACGTCAGCATAGAGACAAACATGTCAAATTCTCCAAGAAATATTTAATTCGAATCAGTTTTAATATATAATTTTCCATCGCAGCCGAGATTAAAGTTACGTAGTAGAAGGAAGAGAGAATGATACCACGTTTCAAACAGAAGAAACTCTGCTCGTCTTCAGGTGAAAGGGGTTAAGGGGTCGGAGCCGTATGAATTTAGTAGCAAGTCCCCAAAGTACTCGGTCAGACGCGACGGAATTCAGTATGTTTGTTTCGTTAAGTAGTGTTTCGGAAATTTACGGATTATCTCTGGATCTCAACCCTTTTTTCACGAAGACGAACACATACTTTCTGTTGGAAACGTAGGAGGAATATTCTTTTTTTTCATTCTCCCACATTGCTTTAATTCTTATTATCCAGACAATGGAACACCCAATATTTCCTTCTCTATATACTGATTACTGCAGCAGTCTATTTTATATTTTAATGGATTAAAACCGTTTTTGACTGAGGGAGTCGTTTAAGTACTGGATAATCGTTTTGACTGTGTCGTCGCCTAACTTCTATTGACGTCGCGACTGTCGTTTCGGAGATCTTAATTACACGCTGTCTTGTTACAGATGTCGTCGGGCGCCCACTTTGCAGGATATGAGGAGTGTTTTGTGGCAGTTGCCTCGAGTCCAACTCGTAGTGATTCCCCGTATTCGTAACGGTAAAGTAAACTTTCCCTTTCGTTGTACAGTGAAAATTATACTTTTTTTTTGTTTTCGCCGAAAGGTTCCTCAATAGGACCCTTGCCGAGTGAGGAAGTTTCATAATATAATCCTGGTCTCCTTAAACAGTTTTTAGTGTAAGTAGAAGCACTTAGTGCTGAATAAAAGTTTTGGTAAAACTCTTTGACGTCACGGAGTCCTAAAGTGAAGCCTCACTCAAACTCTTGAGACGTTTTCTAACCCTTCTGTTGAGAAATTCCTGCAATTTTTCATCACGACGTCTTTCGACGTGAAACTAGGTGTTTGAAACGTCTGGGAAAATAGAATATTTTTTTTGGGGTATCAGTCAGGGGGAAGGACCTTCTTAACCTGTAAGAATTGCGTGACATGAATATATAGGATAATCGTGACAATGTTAGGAGATCGACTCGTCTGCGGATTGGAAGCCAGGTAACATTTTTCTGTCCGGTCTGTTTTCTCTCTCTTCCCATCCTTTTTTTATTATTTTTTTTTATTTTCCGCTTTGTTCCTTTATCCCATCTGCCTTTTTCTTTCCGCGAGGAATTTTTTGGGACTGGAGCAAAGTTGTCAAGGACGCGACACGATAGGTGGTTCCCTTCCAATCAGGAGAATGTGTGCGAACTTTTAAAACTCCCTCAACTTCGTCGAAAACTTGCTAACAAAATATAAAATTTAATTTTATTGAGGAGCTGTACACTTGAAATATAGCTTGTTTTAATTGAAACATAATTTTCTGACTATTTTTTTTACAAAAATAAAGTCAGTAAATAATTCTATAACTATTTAATTAATACCTATACTCTATTTCATCCAACTTGATGGACTTCGGGTAAATTATTCATCCGTTTTATAATTTTCCTAAAGTTGTCCACTAAGTTGGATGAAACGTAGTATTTGTATCAATTAACTGACTTATTGGCCATCTTTTTTTATTAATTTTCTTATTTATTTATATTATTGTCTCTGACTTCAGCGATATGTAAGAGTGACGCAAAAAATTTAATCAGATTAAGTTATCCTCCTTAGGAGGTTCCAAAAGAAGGAGAGGCACGTCCTGCTGTATTTAGTATTGTTCTCTAAATTTTTATTTTTATTAAAATTTAATTCTGACTAATTTTGCGTAACTTAACATGAATATAGTAACTGTAAAAATGCATACCAAAACTAGCTGAAATAATTTTGGGCAAGGCGAACATATTTGTTTATCGCTTCTAACGTGATTATTATACTTAGCTTCGTTTTTTTTAATTAACTAAAATCACAAGACCATCTTTTGAGATTTCTGGGGTTAAAAGTTACCTTAAGAGTGACTGTGTAGACACTGAAACTGTAATAGTGTTGAGGGTTGAAGTGATCGTTCAAAACAGAAATATTTAATTTCATGGCTGACCGTGTTATCTGAAACGCTGTTAAAACATCAGTTAAAATTCTGTTATACTCCACCTTTCCCACGATAAGTATTTTTTTTTCTGATGAAGCAGTACGAGGTTATTGCCGTGACTCGTTCCACAGATATACCGGGAGTTCGTCTGGAAACCGAACACTCGCGGTGGCTAAGCGTGCGCACGATCACAGCTTCGATACGACAACAAAAAAAAACAGTGGAAATGCAAGCACGGAGAAGACGCGAAGTATTTTCAAATTCCAAGCTTTTCCAAGCTGTGAACATTTAGCCGCCAGTGTGTTTGGTTTCCAGACGGACTGCCCGGTATTTTAGTAATGAAGCTGAAAATGCGATTGTAAAAGGATTGTAAAAGTTTGCAGTAGCTGGTTAGGAAGGCCTTCATTTAGTTTGCAGTGAAGTGAGTGAAGAGGTCTTTTGTTTGAGGAGAACAAGGAGCCGACTGTCTTGGTCTAGGTCAGTCCTATTACGAATCAGTGCGATTGTTTGGTTAAACTGGTTGGAAGTCGGCCTGTAGTGATTGTGCTCTTATGACAGTTATTAAGGAGGGAGAGAGAGAGAGAGAGAGAGATGGAGAGAGAGCCAATGTCAAGGCAATGTAGCAAATTAATAACGTGTTTACAATAAACTTCCAAGATGCTTGCCGAAAATAAAAGGTGGAAAAAAGGTAACAGAGCAGGCCACAGCGATTATAATTAGAACCTGGAAGGCTATTTAGAGATATATAAGCTTCCTCGTTGGCCGTGACACGTGACCCACCACACATAACCACAGCTTAAATCTAGTTACAGAGATTATTCAAGATCCGTATGACACTTTTAAGAATAAAAAATGTGGTTTTAATAAATTGTATTTTATTTATTTTAACAATTATTTCTCTTGGGCTATTTTCAATAAAATTTCTCTTAAGTGAAAGTACTGGCTTCATGTCCGCCATGGAACTGAAGTCTTGTAGTTTAATCTTTACACAGTTTCCATTATTTTTAGATTATTTACTTTCTCTTAAATGAAGATTTTTTTTCGTTACACTTACAATATTAATATTTCATTATTTTTCATTATATTTCTCTTATTCATTTTGCTTTATATGTTACACAACTATTTTTCATTAGTAATTTTTCTTCATGTTTTATATAACTGATTTGTCCTCTTTATTGAGTGTTTTAGACTATTACTTAATATTTAGATTATTTCGTCATTACGTTTAAATTACTAATTTATCTTTATTTTAATTATTAATTACTCCCTATTTTTATATTACTTTTTCATTACATTCAGATTTTTATGCTTTTATTATTTTGTGACGACTAAGTGTTATTACAATAAAAATATTAATTTCTTTTATATTTAGATTTTTGATTTGTCCTTGTTCTTAGATTAGAATTTTTCTTTACATTATACTTTATTATTTTTTCATATTTATATTATTTAATTTGTTCTTTCTTTCATATTAATAATGTTTCCTCCTGGAAAGTATTTTGTTGTTGTTGCCTGGCCTGACGCAACCCTCCTGTCGCGTCAGCCTTTCCATTTCCGCATAACTAGCACGACCCACATCAGTATCCTTATAATGTAAATGTTAAACATTACAACGCTTCGTCTCTCGATTGAGACTTGTTCATGTAAAAATTGAGCTGTACAAGAAACTTCAGGCCATGACCTCTTCGGCCGAAATGAGGGACGAAACGACGTAATATTTCAGTTATGAAAATAAATCATTTATTATATATTTAATTTTTCTTCCTGTTTTAGATGATTAATTTCTCATTGTTTTTTTCATTATATTTATATTATTAATTTACCTTTTGGTTTTAGATTTTTCTTTGTATTTGATTATTTTTTCATAATATGTAGATTACTATTTTTCATTAAATTTAATTTTGCTTTGTTCTTCCCATTTTATAATTATAATAATTTTTCTTCATATTTATATTAATAAATTTTCCTTATATTTTATATTAATTTTTGTTTTAGATTACTAACTTCTTTTTTATAGTTATTTTTTCAATGTATTCTGATTATTTTCATTATTATTTTATTTATACTTATTTTTTGATAATATTTTTTTCATTATTTTTATATTTTAGAAGGTGATGATGGTAAAATCTAGACCCGCTGATCAGTAGCTTGGTTCGAGATTCGACTTCTGCCTTGCTCACGATATTTCCATCCTAATCTTTTAAATTCAGCTTCACGGCCTTCAGGGGTGACTCATCAATCGGACTAAATTATTCTGTCTTTTCATTTATTATCACTCATATTTTTTTTTCATTATTTTATTAAAGGATTTCCAAAATTTTATGTTTTGAAGGGTTGCGAGTTAAACGAATTATTTCAATCCATTAATTTAATAATTATTCTTTCCCCCACTTGATTGTCTCCGCACTATCTAATTAGCTACAGAAATTTACTTTCACAACTCTGCGTAATCTAATTAGCCTTTGGACTGATCTTCGGACGCTCATAAAGTGATTTACAGACCTCAAAGATATACTTCCCAGAATAGAATATTACTTGTCTAAACTGCGGACATTTTGAAATTATATAAATGATATTCATTTAACTTCTCTCTCGCCTATCAGTGAATGGGAGAAGCTTTCAATAATACTATATAGTGACTCAAGAAAGGAGTAAGACTAGGATGTCGCCCATGCTGTTTAACTTATATATAGAGAACAGGCGATGAACAATGTTAAAACGGAATATGGGAAAGGAATCGTACTACAAGGAGAAGAAATAAAACCCCTACCCTTTGCCCTGATATTGTAATATTAGGGGACTACTTGGAAACTATAATAAATTGCATGGACGCGTTCCTGGAGAAAGAGTTCAATATGAAGATTAATAGAGGGAAAACCAAGGTAATGGAAATAGTATGGGAAACAGTGGAATAACAAAGGCTGTTAGATTGGGAAGGAATATTTTTGACGAAAGCTAAGGAATTATGCTACATTGGCTGCGGATGTTAGAAGAGTAGGACAGCACAGGCAAGAAAGGCTTTTGCGAAAAAGAGGTATTTACCTACGGGTAATATAAGTGTGAATATTAGGAAACCGCTGCTAAAAATCTTCGTATGGATAAGGCGTTTTCCGGGTGGGAAATGTGGACGATAGGAAAATAATAGAAGCGTTTGAAATTTGGTGGTATTAGAGAATGAGATGGGGGGTGGATAGAATCACTAACGAGGAAGTTCTAAATAGAATAGGAGAAAAGCGAGCAATATGGAGGACGTTGACCAAGAGAAGGGAAAGATTAATAGGCCACGTTTTAAGACACGAAGGTTTTATAAAATTACCGTTAGAGGGAAGTGTGTGTGTGAGGTAAGAACAGAAGATGGAGGCCAAGGCTAAGCAGATTAGGGAGGATGTGGGTTGTGATAGTTATGAGGAAATTTAATGTAGGTTAGCAACGGAGGGTTGCTTCAGACCAGACAACATAAAGTGACTATATACTGACTAATTGGCTGTATTGTTTATTTATTTAGAACCGTAGTTTCCCACAGCAACGAGCGTGCTCTAGAATTTTTTCCGAGAGTTGTCAAACCTTTTTCTTGGCGCCATTGTTGTTGCCAACTGTGGTGTGATCGCGTTTTCGCTCCAACCTGCTGTGCTGTGATATATTTCAGTGCTTGAAGGTTGGCTATTTGTTCGCGAATGCATTATTCATGACTCTGCGGTACAAATGGAGTAGTTCCACGAGACAATCTCTCTCTCTCTCTCTCTCTCAGACCACGTGTGGTGGCTGTGTGTGTGTGTGTTTGCATCCACCTGAAACTAGGGGACTCACTCACCCAGCTGCTGCTCGCAGAAAACAGGTCCAGGGGTGAACAAACCATGAACCAGCGGCGCTCATCCCGTGCATTCCTTCACCCACACAGATCTCGGAATAAAACGTCGTTTAATGATTAATCTACGTCATCAAGCTAAGGTACACGCAATTTTATTCTCTACCGACGGTTGGCAATGACCAGAATCTACCCCTGAGGATTGAGATGCGGGCGCGCAGGAAATGGGGAACTTACTGGACCTTGGTGACGTCATCCACAAATGGACAACCTGCTAGGGACCTTCTCTCTCTCTCTCCCTCTCTTCTAGGTCTGTAAAGGAATAGTTTATCTGGACAATGGAAGCTTTCTCCCAAAACTGATTGTGTATTCCATCCTCGGCGTCCTTCTTCTGCTCTCACCCCTACATACTTCCCTCTAATGCTAATTTTACAAGACCCTCATGCTCCGTACTCTCTATTATTTTCTCAAAGTTCTCGCAAGCCGAGGTACCTTCATCTTTATTAGGAGGTGTATGTTCTGGGGTTGCAGACATTAGTATGATCCCATTGGATCAGTAGGCCAGATTCTTCCTATAACTGGTTGAGACACGGGGAAGGGAATGCTGCGACCCCACAGCAAACTCGTCTCCCGTCATTTGGAAGGGTTTTAGAATAGTACCCGACCAACCTGATGCAGATTTTCGACGCTTTTCCCTGCATCACCTTTAGGTGAAACACCGGGGTAGGATCCTTGCTTATCGAACCCGTGGCTACCTTGCTCTACCTTCCACATCCCTCTCCTTTTTAATCCCCTTCCTTACAGGAGAGTTGCCTGTTTCAGGATCACTTTCGTGAAAAAAAAAACTGTTAAGCTTTTTATGCAGTTTTGAAAGCTCGCCATTTAATTTTTTATCCTCCATTTGCCGTAACACAGTTTGGGTTATATATCATCCCAGGATCTTCCTTTCAAATACTCTTCATCATTGTTTGTGAGTGTCCAACTCTCACAGATCTTATTAATGTCCTTTATATTTTAGGGGGTTCTCCTTACTCAGTTTTAGATAATTCTTTTTTTAAGGCAGTCAGTTCTTTCTTCCAAAGGCCATGAATTTTTGGTATTTTTCTCCTGTGAAATTTTGGGTAACGATTGTGGTTATAAGATTTGGCATCATTTCTGGTTGTTTCTAAAGAAAACAGACAATGGGACAGTCGTAATTGTCAGCATGTTTATTAAAATTTATCATAATTTGGATTTCATCAGGTAGATGTTTTTAAAAAAATAATTAGAAATGGTTTTGGATCCGTGAAATAATTTCAGCCGAGGGACTCGTGGACTGTATACTGTTTATAAATTTTATTACTGATCTGCCTGACGAAGTCCAAATGAAGGAGACGGAACGTTCCACAAGAATGAACCATTTAAGGCTGTTCCGTTTAGACTACACATTTCCACTAAAGTTACAGCAGAAATATCTTGCTCCGTTATGCAGGGTCTTATTTATGAGGTATCCACGTTATGGTCTCCAAAATAGGGCGATCGAGGGGTGTTTATGTAATAATTCAAGGCATTGCTATTACATTTAAAAAAACATGGCAGATATCAAGTGTTCGCTTTTCTGGGGAACGAGGTAGATTTTCTCCCTCGAAAATTGGTGATTGGCTGTTCCATTGCTGTTTAATGGCACGTGAGGCAGACTTTTTGCACTCTACAGCAGCTGCTGTCCGTGGGGGTCATTTTTCACGGAGTTTAATCTTACTCTGCACAGCTGGCCGGCCATTGTGACGACGGACAAAGATGCTCTCTCGCTCGCTTCTGGAGATCAATGACGACCTCAGCCAGTCGTTGCTTCCATTGTCGCTGGTCGCTGATCGCTGATAAACCCTCTGGTGCGGGGCGAGGGAGATCCCCGAATTTTGGGGGGGACTAACGGTGATCAAAATAGTCTTTGAAGGGTATTAACCCTTTAAAACAATCTGAAATATATCTTCTAACAGGCGCAACAATTTTTTTTTTAAATGAAAGTTTCAATTCAGTGTCACAAATTTTCCTCCGAAGATTTTCTCCTCCGTTCTCCTCTTCACTGGACGACTTCCACAGAATCTTCAAAGTCGCTCAGACCTGGTCACTGTATCTCGTGATGAAAATGGTGGACGAACCAGCACGATTTCTGGAGGGACAGTAACACATTCAGACTACGGTGGCGCCAGTCAAAGGTCTGCAGAAATGTTGAAACACGATCAACAAGGTATTCACTTTAATTTGACGCTAAGGTGGAACAGTCGACGGTAAGCCACGAATGGACGCGGAACATATTCCTGAACTGTGAGGAAGCAAACACCTCAAGAAACAGCAAGATTACCCACAAAAAAATATTTCAACTGCTGCTGTTATTATTTTTTTACACGAAGAAAATTTTTTATTTCCAATCAGTGAAGACACATTTGTATAAATATCCCAAGTTATGTGAATAAGGCAGTAAAAATTTACCTTGGTGCCATCCCTTTTCAGTAGACTACAGCAATTTTTTTTTCACTTTAAATTTTATCCTGCAGTCTCCTTTATAGATGTGTGAGTGAGGTTAGGTTACAACCAACAGTCAACGTCCGGTTTATTATGCCGTAAAAACGGTGAAAGGTGCAGGCAGCAATGGCTTAAGTGGATTAAAGACCCGGAGAATGCAAATAGACAAGGCGACTCTAATTAAAGTCTCCTTAACCGTACACGAACACTAAGGATATTAATCCCAATTAAACGTGAAATGGAACGAATTATTTCTCTAGGACATTTGATACTAAAATACTAAAAATTATAAATCTGAGTATTTCACACACTTAATGGATTTAAAATTTTTTTAAAAATATAAAATAGATGACGAAGAAAGTTAAAAATGAATATGGAAAGGCTATCATACATCAAGGAAAAAAATAAAAAATTCTAAGGTTTCCCGGTGATACTGTAGTATTAGGGGAATCACAAGACGTCTTGGAAACCACAATAAATAGCATGAATGTGATGCTGAAGGAAGAGTACAACATGATTAATAGAGCACAGGCAAGGAAGGCTTTAGAAAAAGGGGGGAAATTTACTAACGGCCAATGTAAGGGTGAATATTAGGAAATCATTCCTAAAAATGTTGGTAATGGAGCGTGACGTTATATGAGTACGAAACGTCGACGGTAGGGGTTACAGGAAAGGAAAAGAATAGAAGCCCTTGAAATGTGGTGCTATATAAGAATGAGATAGGAAGATAGATAGGGTGACTAAACAGGAAGGTCTAAGCAGAATGGGAGAATAGAGAACAATATGGAGGACTGTGTAGGGATAGATTAATAGGTCACGTTTTGAGACATGTAAAATTAACGTTAGGGAGGGAAGTGAACAGAAGAGAGAGAGACGCTAAAGAGATTAGGGAGAATGTAGTAGCTGTGTAGAAATGATTAGGCTTGCACAACAACAGAATGGAATTTTAAATAAACTACAATGACGAGGCTATTAATTTCTATTCAACTGACTGTATTTAATTATTTATTTTTTAATGTAGAAAGAACTGAGGATATCCCTAAAGGCGGAACGAAACGTATTGTAATTTAATTTTTCCATTTTTTATTTTTAACCACTCTCTTTGTTTCATTTATAATATTAAATCAAGTGATATAGATACCTTATTTATAAAATAATTTTTATTAAAGGTTATTGATTTTGATTCGTCCATAGTTATATCTTTTCGTCGACGAATTAACGAAGCCGTAAAGTTTAATACAATTGCGACACGTGTAGAAGGTCATCAGAGTCGGAAAGTCTCGTGCAGAAGGAAAATGTATGCACAGACTGCAGCGTGACGTAAATGCAATGACGGGAAGGAACAGCCGTGGACGAGAGAAATTATCAATGGTATCAGGGTGACCATAAGGACGATGAACTCGAGGTTTATTCACATTCCCCCTCCGACACCAAGGAAAGGGTTTTTTTTGGGAAGGAGGAGGGGGGGGGACAAAAAATGAAGAAGCGCAACTCGGAATGCCACACCGGAAAAGGGTCTGGTCGAGCACGTCCCAGAATTCCTCTCCCCCATCATGTGGAACCACCGTCTGGAAAAATCCCCGTCGGAATCTGAAAATCGATCAAGTTGTCTGCGACGGCGGAGACTTGCAGGAGTGCCTCCATTACTCTCTCTCTCTCTCTCCCAGTCGTCTAATGACCTCCTCTGGTATAACTATTTGCAAAGGAGATAGTAATTGAATTCCTTACTTCAGAGACTAATTTATATATATTTCGAGGTTCTCCGCAGTCACTCACGTAGATGCTATCTTACATGAGTTAAGAAGATTGAGCAAAACGAGTAGTATATACTAACCTATCACGAAAAGAAAACGTATGTTCAAGTACTACTGTAACGAGGGTAATACAGATATGTGTGAATATTAGGAAATCGTCGCTATGGACGACAGGAGTTGGGGAAAGGAAAAGAATAGAAGCCTTTTAAATGTGGTGGCTATAGGAGAATGAGATGATGGGTGGATAGAATCACTAACGAGGAAGTTCTAAACAGAATAGTGGAAGAGCGAGCAATATGGAGGACTTTGACCAAGAGAAGGGATAGATTAATAGGCCACGTTTTAAGGCACCAGGGTCTTGTAAAATTATCATTAAAGGGAAGTGAACAGAGGAGGGTGACGGAGGATGGAATACGCTAAGTAGATTAGGGAGGATGCAGTTGTTCTAGTTATGAGGAACTGAAAAGGCTTGCGCAAGATAGGTTAGCCTGGAGGGTTGAGGTCTGAATATCCACAACAACAATATGGATGCGGCCATAAAGGGAATAACGCACTTTTTGGCAAACATGAAATGAAATGAAAAGTAAAACTCCCTATCGAGGAAATCTAAAATATTGATATACAATTCATTAGTATGGCCTGTGATTAAATATGGAGCAGAAACCTGGGCAATGACTAAATGGGATTGTGAAAATATGAGGAAATTCTAACGCAAAATAATGAGAATAATTTATGGATACCAAAAAAAAAGAATGCTAGATGCAAGAGTCAAATCGACGAGGAGAAGAGGAAGACCGAGGTAAAGGTGGTGGATGTTGGACAGTGTAATAATGGAGGATTTTAAAATTATGAAGGTGAAAGGATGGAGAGAGAAGACTAGGAATAGGGAAAAATGAAGGCTGAATGTAAAGAAGACCAAGGTTAAGGTGGTGGATGGACGGTGTGATGGAGTATTTAAATTATTAAGGTGAAATGATGGGGAGAGAAGATTAGGAATAGGGAAAAATGGAGGCCGATTGTAAAGAAGGCCAAGGGTCAGCAAGGGCTTTAGTGCCGTATATACGATACAAAAATAAAAGTATTACTTGCTTTATTAAGGCTTCTTGGACCATCGCTCTTCTTCTTCAGTCGCCTAATATGATGGGTTGTAGTTATTTGTATTTGTATCCGTTCTTTTCTAATCTTGTCATGTAGTTTTCACTCCCGCACTTCACCCTACTTGTGACCTCCCTATTGTACCATGGACGTCATTTTGACGGGAATCTCTGTAGGATTTCTAAGTTGGACTTGCTCCAGTCTCTAAACCCACGGTATATCACAACGTTTAAAGTGAGAGAAATCATGTGAAATATGTTTCATTATTTTCAATAGTGAATTTTGACGAAAAAAAGGTTTGGACGAAGCCGAGAATTGAACCCGCTGAGGATGAAGTACGTGATTGGAAGGAGCAAAGTGAGAGACAAGTGGAACACCAACCAGGGAAGGTGACGTGGTTGGGCGAGAGAATTCGATATTCGTTCCACGCCATTAGTGGTCCAGAATCTTGTCCTGACAACTCCAAGTAGGCCGATCACACTTGCAGCTCGTTTTCCCCGGGGAACACCACCAAAAAAAACTGTATGATTTTACTTTCGTCGCTATACAACAAAAGTAATGGTACAGAATTAAAGAGAGGATAAACAATTTTTCCTGTTCTTGGCATTTTATTCTGTCAGAGACGCTTCGTTACAGAGCCGTTTGGCGGAGAAAAACACGGAGGAATGGAATCAGAAGAAACGCGCCTCCCGCCTCACCGCTGCTACCAAGACAAGTGCATCATTAAACTTTATAAAGTTAAAATTAAAAATAAATTGTTTTTGGATCTCTTACATAACATTTATTAACCTCCTCAAGTTGTCGAAGCCATGGTGTTGAATCCGCACATGCGCCCTTGGGCATTTTCTACTTATTGTTATTATTTTTATTACAAGTCTCGCCAGACAGCTGAGGTCAATAGCGACCATGTAGGGGATCTTATCTTACTGGTAAGGGTTGACGCGCACACAAACACCCAAGCCCTTTGCCAGGAATCGAAGCCGGGACCTGTCTGGTAGGAAAGCAGTGACGCTGGCCGCTAGACCACAGAGGCCAGCCATTGCCAAAAATTGCAGGTACGAGTGACACGTTAACAGGCTTGCTTTTCGAATATTCTATTTCTGTGCTTATAAGGAACAGGAGAGAGGTGTCGTGAGAGGTGTGGAGCGGATGAGTCAACAGTAAGCTGTTACACGGAACCGTGGAAGGAAAGACGAGACGTGAACGACCACGGGGGAACCTGCGGGACCGATTGGATCAAGGCGTCGGTACGAGCTGAGAGTTGCGCAACGGGACATCGTGGGACGACGTCAGGAAGCACAGACTGTCCTATATGACAAATTCCAACGTAAATTTGTGAATGAACGGCATTCCTGGACGAAATTAATTTTTGACTCTTTCATAAATGGCGCGCGGTAACGACGAGTATGAGAATGAGGTGGACGAGGAATGGGTTCACCGTCTGGACTGAATCGGAAGCGAGTAGTTTGGCCTTATGCAGCGGCGGCGGCGGCGGATGGAATTCCTCGCAGACTGGTTCGTCGGCGCGTGAATCACCCACAGACTCGCAGAGTTCCGTGGGCAGAGAGGCAAGGACAGGGCAAGAGGAGGAATTCCTGCCTGCTCGGGGGAAAATAACCTGCGTGAAAGTGGTCTGTAACTCATCTGCGAGACCACCCACCAGCTGCTGCCTCGGCGGATGAATGAACGAGCGTGGACGGCGTCGACGACCACAACTTGCAGAGGCAGACCATCACTACAAGTGGAACCAGCCAACAAATGCTCTGCAATCTTCGTAGCAGCATTGCTGCCAACTGCGGTGTAAACGCAATCAACTCTGAGAGTTCTGAATACGCGGTGAGCGGAATATTCCGCCGTTAGTGAAATCTTACCAATAGCCTCTGAATTATCCCTGTGACGGACACAAATATATAAATTGTTTCCCCATATACGATCAAAAATGAGCTTATTTATGACACTCACCCAGTTCCAGCAGCAGGCGCCATATCTTCAAAAGTTTGCAAATACTTACTTTACCAAGCGTTTATGAAATATTAAAGTTTGTAAAGCGAAACACTAATTTGTTTCAAACAAATGGCGAGTTTCATGAATGAATACGCGCGTGACTAGAAATCAGAGGTTCAGCTCTAAGGTCGGACAAGCATCGCCCTTGTTCTCTCTTTCTATTCACAATTCCCCCGGGGGATAATTTTATACAACAGCCTTCCTTCCTTCCTTCCTCCAGCCAGAGGTTAAAAATAGTAACTACAAAAGCTTCGTGGTGAAGCAGAGTAAAACTATTCTTTTAAATGGCGGCGCTGCTGCTGCTGTTTTACTCTGTGGTACAGGATTTTCTTAATCGTCCTTCTAGTATTTAAATCAAGGTTCCTGCTGCTGCAAAAAGTGTTGAATGAGCTGCTGCCAACCTTGTAAAATAGCACATCACATATCTTTAAAATTTCTATTCAGTTTTTTCTGCTCTTTTGTTTGTTTGTTTCATGTATATAGCTGCTGCTGCTGCTGGAGCAAGGACAGTTTCCTGGTCCAAGTAGTTAAAACTCCTCCATTGCGTGTTCCTCAGTGTGTGTGCTTGTCTGTGTTTCCCAGTGTGTGTGTGTCCCTGGTGTTGTGTTTATATTGACTTTTGTCTATATACACTTTCTTTTACTAATTTATTTTAAGTCTATTTGTCTTTAATTATTTACTTTATTTTGTTCATTTTTAATTTTTAATGTATGACGTATCCTATTTCCTCAATCGAGGATTAATGGAAACAACAATAAATCTAAATCTAAACCTCTGGGGACTGTTCGAGTCTTCTTCAGGCCACTCTATGTTTGTGGCAGCACGATTTATTATATTTTAAATCAATTAATTTATTTATAAAAAATTTAGTGTTATTTTATCCTTAACTAATATTTTATTCTGCTTCCAAACACACAGAAGAAGGAGGGTTGGGAGGGGCGGGGAGTGAAAACTGAGCTGTGAAAATGTCAGTGGAGTATCCGTAACATCAGCAAGGTACGGCCTTCCGATTCCTGTTAGTTTAAACCGTTACAACAATTTACACTGCAGGTTTTGTATTAAAATTTTGCTTTTCCCTTTCCTCCTTGGTTCTACAGCCCGTTAAGGGCCTTGGCCTACCGACCCGACTGCGGACTGCCGTCTTGCATGACACACTCCGAATTTGGAGTGACACGGGGTCAGCGTAAAAATTCTGCTAAATGAATATATTAAATTAAAGTAAATTTTCAAAGACGTCGGTCACTAAGTCACCCACTATATAATTTCGTTTGTATTTCATTAATTAATGTAAACAGGACGTTTCGTCTCCCTTTTGAGACATCATCAGACACAAAATTCAGAGATTCACGACCTTCACCCCTTGACTTCCTCGGCGCCCGAAAATATCGTTAAATGTATTACACTATTTACATTTAGATACGAAACGTCGTATTTGTATTAATTAAATTAGTAATAAAATTATGTGCTGACTGGCTTTCTGGTCGTCATTTTATCTATTGTAAACTTAAAAAGTCGAAATACTATGTTTAAAATTTCAAAGGGCGCACGTGAGATGGCCTCACTGTTTCTGACGGTGTCCTAACTAAAGGACGAAACGTTGTGAAATTATATTTTTTTTCTAGTGCATGTTTAATTTTTTTTTCTCCTAACCTGTGCCCAATTATCTATTGCAACTTTAACTACGTATTGTCTATTTCAATTTTAGAAGTCCACGTTGTTATTTATTAGGTTTTGTAATGAGGAAGAAGAATTATTGGTAGGAATGCCTTAATTTCAGTAACAAGTGTTACATTTTCACTTGATAAGTTGGGGTTGTGGGTGAAACTGTTGTAGTAGATTAAATAATATATTCTGAGGAACAAATAACCTTGGCTGTTGTAGTTTGGGCCCCGACTTGATTTTAAAGCTAAAGGTTAAAGTCGTAAAACGAGATAAAGTTAAAAATAGTTATCAGATGTAATTAGAGTGACCCTTGGAGGGTCAAAACCTTACACCGCGATTGTTTCTTTCTCCTTCCCTCCCCGTGGAATATAACCTGGGTTAGCTGCAGCCCAGACTTTGGGTCCAGACGGACGTAAAAGGCCTAAGAATATCCTCGGCTAATCTAAATCCATCCAGCTCCTATGCAGTTATGCGTCGGCCATTCTCCTGTCGGCCACGTAAAACACTCAGTGATTAACAGGAAACGCGAGATTGCTTCCACCTTTAGAACAACCAATCAGAGTTTTAATTGGTTAAAAATTAAACTGTGGCGCAAATATATATATATATATTTATTCGAAGGGCACCCATAAAATCTAAAACCGAGACATTACTTAAAATAGGGCGCACAGCTTGCAGATTTTGTCTTTGTAGAAACATTTAGAACTCAAAACCGATTCAGAGAAGAAAATATTATCAGGGAAAGCGAAAAAGTAAAACCAAAAACGGCTGACAGAATAATTAATAAGGCTAGCCGATCACTAGTAATGTCTTCCTAACATTCTGATGAAGGGGAAGGTGCCTCCGAAAATTTAAAAACTGCATACCCTACACGGTGCCTGCCATCTGTGGACCACAGGAAAGTCACCAAATTTCTACCTCTCCTCCCTATCTTTATTATTTGTTATATATATATATATATATATATATATATATATATATATATATATAGATCGCCGCTCATCTATTTCCGAGCCTCTGAATTATTTTGAAGCCCGAGTCGCGCTCCATTTCCTTATCATTTCGCAAAGGCGCGGGGTTCAGGGGTCAACGGCAGGCGATATAACTCGTCACAAATAACACACTCGAGGAATCAACTCAGTTGCATTTAAATGATGACGATTTCCTCGTTCTAATTTTTTTCCCCGCGCAGGTTAAGCCAGGTGTTAATTAATAACCGTGATTGCACAGGAGGAGGAGGAGAGAAAGCTCTGGCAGCTGGCACACGAGTGATGACGTTTCTCCCCCCTCCCCCCCGCCAGTAATTATTGAACGTGTGTGTGTGTGTGGTGTGATATTTGTTGTTGGAGTGCGCACGTGGGGCCAGTTGTGTGTTACTCCGGAAGGGCGTCGCGAATCCTCCGCCGCCGCACAATGAGCAAGCACCACCACCTTTGTTCCTCTGGCAGGAGGTTCCGTTACAAAGAGATCCTCCAAATATCCTCAATTATTAGGAATTAATAAGTTAACGAAGGTTACTTTGTTGAAGTAATTTCTCCGTAGCGTCTGAAGTTCCGTGGGTCACTCAGCGCGTATTGTGGCAACGACGTAAAGTGTAGTTAGCATCTTTGCAGGTCAGCGATATTAGTGATGGAGGAGACTCGCTGTATTAAACACATTCATGAAGATAATAATACAATAAATGTTTAATGATTTCATCAGCGCGTGAGTGTATGCATTAATTAATGAAAGTTATATATATATATATATATATATATATATATATATATTGTAGCGGATTCCGCGTTCCTCCGTATTCGAGGATTTCTAATTCCTTTAGGGCGCCAGGTATTTTTCACAAAAAACACCAAAAATGGATTTTAGTAGTTTTAATTCCAATCAGAGCATGAGAAATAATTATATCTGCAGGGCGTGGTCATTCTCTCTCTCGTCGTCCCGCCGACACAACCTCCTGCTCCTTCCACTACCCCATGACGACTCCCTAAAGTCTCGCCAGACTACATTGTTGGCCCGGGCTGCGTCAGTTCCTCAACAATTGCAACTCGCAAGCTGGCCTGCATTGTTGAGTGTAACTATTCATGTTACAATATATATATATATGTTACACGAAACGAGAGGCTAGGCAATTTAATCATTTGGAAACGTGGAATGTAATTAATATCTGAGAAGCTTCGCTTATTAATTGTATCTGTTTAAAAGTAGAAGCAAGAAGGAAGCGGAAGTTAAGATTCGATTTATCTGATGGCGTCACTGCTACCCAGGGTAGGCAATTTCGTAGCTTAAAAATAAATTTTTGGATTTGATGAACATTAGATATATGTAATTTCAATAGTAAGGTGCGTTAATTCGGTTAATAGGGGAAAACATAGGTCACGTTTTAAGACACAATAGGGTCTTGTGTAAAATTACATTAGACGGAAGTGAACAGAAGAGGGGAAAAAAAAGATGGAAAATGTTAGTAGATAAGGGAGGAGGATGTGGTAGTTATGCGTAAATGAAAATAATTGGGTTTAACAATAATTTGATTCTAAACCCTGAAGAAGGTGCGAATATGCGCCGAAACGTCGTTTGAATAAAAAAACTGTCTGAAAAAAAAACACCGGTCGGAAATTATTTTATTTTTTGATTTTAATATCAGACGTTAATCGATTTAATGTTGATAATAATAATTATAATATGGCGAGACAGTAGTAAATCGCGTATTAATCAGTAAGTTATAAAAATCAAATATTAGTCTAAGGAAGTGGAAATACTTCAATTGAAGCTCAGTAAAGCATATGGTTAATTTTTGGTGGAAGACATGAATGGAAAAGTGCCAACCGGACCAGGACCTCCCGATATCCAGCCGAGGGTTGAACTAATCCGAGTCGACGTCCAAGGACCGATTCAATTCTCTTCATTTCCGTAAACCTAAGCTAGGTCTCGTCTACCGAATCAAATATTTTGTGGAGTCTGATAAGAAATAAGCAAGAAGTGTGATTTTATTATCGTCAGTTGATTAGTTACGTATAGTCTTATTAGTGAATGTATTCAATGCCTTACACTAAAGCGGCCACCGAAGAGAGAAAACGCGGCACTCATCTTGCCGGAGCTTTTTTTTTCTTCTCTCCGCTGCGTTTTGGTGCAAAAGTGAATCCCCCCTAACGGCGTGGCATTGACTTACCGTAACGGCAATGAGGGGCCGGCACCTGTTACGAGAACAAGGAAGGTCCTCCTTTGATCGAGGCTGCTTCGGCCGTGGAACTCGGGATTACTCGGCGAGCCAGAGAAGCAATAAAAGTCTCCCGTCCGTTCCTTCTCCCAAGGCGGAGCTCGCCGAAATTAATTGGAGTGGGAGTTTAAGCAGTTAGAAAATTACCTCTGCGAGGAGTAGACAGAGAGAGAGAGAAAGAGAGAGACTCTTCACCCTCCTCCTCCTCCTCCTGCTGCGACGACGAAAATGGCGAATAAACGACGTCGTGAAATTGAGAGTTTCTCCCCGGCCATTATACTGCTTGCCGGGAGGAAATCTTAGGGAAAAGCGCCGTCTCGAGGCTGAAATTGCAGTTTTTTTCTTTTCACTTAGATTGCATTTATATTGAAGTTTTCATGTTACACACAATTCACCAAGTTCGCAGAATGTCGATTCATCTGAATGGGAACTTTAGTCCGTATCTGGTCGTTAATTTATTTAATTGAGATACTAATTTATATTGGTTTTAACAAGAGAAGCAATATTGACGTTGGGACTAATTTTAAGAGACAGGATACGAAAAAAAAACACGGCCAAAGTTCATGGCATTTGTAGATGTAGAAAAGGCGTTTGATAATGTGAACTGGAAAACACTATTAAGGATTTTGAAGAGGCGGCAGCAGCAATAATTAGAATAGAAGATGAAGAAAAGAAAGCCGCAATCAAGAAAGGAGCTAGAAAAATGATGCAGTAGTCTGTTGCCCATGCTGTTAAACTTATATATATAGGACAGGCGAAGAAGAAGAAAGTTAAAATGGAATATGGAAAAGGAATCGTACTGCAAGGAGAAGAATTAAAAACCCTACGCCTTACAGATGATATTGCAGTATTAGGCGAGTCAGAAGAAGACTTGCAAACCATAATAAATGGCATGAACGGGGACCTGGAGAAAGAGCTCAATATGACCATTAGTAGAGACAAAACAAAGGCTGTTAGATTGGGAAGGGATATTTTTAAGGAAATTAAGGAAACTAGAGTAGGATAGCACAGGCAAGGGAGATGAATTTACTTACGCCTAATATATGTGTGAATATTAGAAAATAATTACCTAAATGTTGGTGTGGAACGTGGCGTTATATGGGTGTGAAACGTGGACGATAGGAGTTGGGGAAAGGAAAAGTGTAGAAGCCTTTGAAATGTGGTGCTAAAGGAGGATTAGATGTGGTGGATAGAATCACTAACGAGGAAGTTGTAAACAGAATAGGGGAAGAGGACGTTGAAGAGGCCACGTTTTAAGACACGAGGGTATTGTAAAATTAGCATTAGTGGAAAGTGAACAGAAGACGGAGGCCAGGATGGAATACGCTAAGTAGATTATGGAGGATGAAGGTTGTGATAATTATAAGAAAATGAAAAGGCTTGCGCGTGATAAGTTAGCATGGAGGGTGCATCAGACGAGTCTTAGAACTCAAATACGACAACAACCAACAACAGTTGTGCGTCTAAAGTAACAAGTTTTCGATATTAGAAAAGAAACGAAGAAAACGAAAGAGAGGAACCATGCGGAAGCTTCCTGTCGAAAGTCACTTCACTGATTTAATGCTAATAAAATAGTTTGATAAATGAAAAGAAATCTCGTGTGTATAGAACCGCCGTTTAACACGACATATTTCACTGCCCGTGGTTATGGCGTGAAAGTCGAATTTTGCCCAATGGTAATTTGGAATACAAAATTTGCAAGACGTAGAAGGTTTATAAATACGTAGGTAAGTATTGCATAGACGTATTCGAGAGCTGTTGGTCTGTCTAATTAAAATGGCGGGAAGTGTTAGCGCGCGGATGACCGCCCCGTGGTGTGAGAGGTCATCAGCCCAACGAGACTGATGCGTGCCTTATTTACAATTCTATCCGGTCTAATTTAGTGATTTATGCCGCCGAACGTGAGAGAGGATCTTCTCCTCTGGTTGGTAAGGTTCCGGCCTTGGCTTGCGCAGAGGTTGATGCACCGGGTTCGATGCTCCGCGCAGCCAGCTACGTGGCGGCCCCGCGGTATTGATCGCGAATTTTCTCTTCTTTACATAATTTTGTCGAGAGGTGAGGGAGAGGAGTGGGGGAAGGAGAGCGTAGTAAAAGCACGGGGAAACTTGCCACCAGAGCAATATAAATACAGGACTATATTAAGGCGCGTTAGGGACTTTTTTTGTCACCAACAATGTTGGCAACGTTACTAAAATATGCGTGTTGAGTAAAGTGAGTAAATAAATATATATTAAAAGGGGTAAGGCCTTTTATGTATTGAATATATAAAATCTTAGGCATTCAGTGAAGTAAAGTGAAGAGCAAGGTTCTGGAGCGATATGTTTGTTTATTATTTTTTTATTTTGACCTCTAACCGTGATATATAACTTTTGTATTTTATTTTCTGTATGTATTAATTTTAAAAATCTCAAGAATTGTCACCGGGATGCGCCCATTGCAATTAAAATAAATAAATCAATACATCAAATTTAGAAAATTAAAAGTTTAAAAGCTTAACGTCTTTTATGTTTATTAACACAATTTCCGACATTTCATTTATTCAAATTTAATTAATAACAACGTTTCGACATGTTTCCATGCCTTCTTCAGTGTTTTCTGATGCTGATTCGGTAAAGTTTGATTTAGTTTACATTTCAAATTTTGTTTTTTATAATTTTATCTTTATTTGTTTTGAATTTGTTGTAAATATTTCCGTCTTTCTTCTATACTAATGAAACCCTGAAGAAGGGATGAAAAAGTGCCGGAACGTTGATATTAAATTAAATTAAATTTTTTTAAAAAAAATAATAAAGTGTGTTAAAGATCAATTTAATAAATATACAGTTAATACAATGATGACGTTTCGTCCATCTTGGCGAATTTTTTTTCTGAATTGGTTCGTAAGCGTCGTTGGCCGCAGACTCGCTACACAAAACCCAAATAGAGTTTAGTGAATCTAAAAATCCACACAGATATATTAAATTAGTATTAATTAGTTGCGCTGTATTTTTATAGTTTATATCGGTTAGTGTAAAACATATGTGATACTAACTTGCAGTTACTTGTCAGCAAATGCTTTACCCAAAACAAAAATTCACCTATTTTTGGAAGGTGTATGTACTAGGGTTGAAGACCTTGGGCTGATCTTATTGGATCAGTCGGCCAACTGCCTCCTGAAACTGTCGTAGACACGGAGAAGGGAATGCTGCGACCCCACAGCAAACTCGTCTCCCGTCATTCACAGGGAAAGGCGTGAGAATTGATCCCAATTCCCGACCTACCTGATGCAGGTTTTCTTGGGGGTTTCCCTTGCATCTCTTTAGGTGAAACACCATTAGAGTATGATCGTTAAAATATAGCCCCTAGTCATCCCTTGCTCTATCTTCAACATCCCCCTTTTTCATTTTCCTTCCTGTGCTATTAAAGGGGAGTTGCCTGTTTCAGGATCACCCTCATGTAGCCTGTAAACCCCCCCAAAAAATGATTTCTGTCTTTCGTTTTATAAATGCAGTCACACGGAGTTTTATTCATAACATTTTCCTTCGTAATTATTCAGACATTAATAGGGTTTAGTATCGCAAAAAAATACAAGTATTTTGTAAAATGTATTATTATTATTTTTTTAAAAGAAATTATCTTGTTCCACCTAAAGTTATTTTTCCTTTTCTTTGCCCCCATATTTTAAAAGTTTTCCCATCACAGCTCTAGAGTAACAACGTAACCTTATCAGATATCTGATGAACAGTACTTTGGGGGTGACGTGGGGGGGAGGGGGTAAATAGATATTTATATACATCCCCCTCTAACGATTAGTAAATCAATTAACAACAGTTTTGCACAATAATGAAAAATTCGAATAAATTTGCGACCAAAAATTGCGGACAAAAATTGAAAATTGACGTTTCGTCACCATATTTGGCTCTTTCTCGGGTGATGAAAAAAAAAGGAAGATGTTGTATATAAATCGGTTCCATCGTTCCTCGTAGGCAGCCAGGTTTTTAGAGTTTTATACATTTAGCATCCTTTTTTTCTGTTTCACACCCGAGCAAGATCCCCAAAATGGCGATTAAAAATGGCGGTTTCTGTTAGGTAAAACGTATGCAGTTTTGATCGATTTAATTTTAAATTATTGTATGAAGTTAGATGTGATAGTGATGAATGAAGGATCCCGTCCTTTGCTTTGAGCTGAATTAGAGCGTCCGCATACATTTACACTTCCATAAAGTGTTCCGTCACGGGAGTATTTCCATAAAGGCGAAGAACCATTTTCGGTCCGATTTGCATGTTAATTTTTCTCTCCCCGCAAAAAGAAAGAAAAAAAAATAGAAGCCTCGGCCGCAGTCGTCTGATCCGGTTTCTTAATCTTCCGACTCTCGCGGAGATGGAGTTCTACATTTGGTATGAGATTCCGCTTTTAAAATTAATTAAGTAGTGACTCATAGCGCGGACCTTCTCTCTCTCTCTCTCTCTCTCTCTCTCTCTCTCTCTCTCTCTCTCTCTCTCTCTCTCTCTCTCTTTCTCTCTCTGTCGGACAGAAAACTCCCTACACAGGGAGAAATACTGTAATTCATTTATTTGTTCTTCCTATGGATCTTTATACCGTAATCGGAGTCCTTGTAGTTGTGGTATTCGGTTCTGACACTGGTCTGGCAACAGCCTTTTCATTCCCGCATAACTACTACAATCCCCCCCCCACATTCTGCCTAATCTCCTTAGCGTATTCCACCCTTGACCTCCCTCTTCTCTTCACTTCCCTCAAAACGTGACCTATCAATCTATCCTTTCCCCTTGGTAAACGTCCCTCATATTGTTCTCTCATCTCCTATTCTCCTTAGAACTTCTTGGTATGTTCCTGTATCCACCCCAATCTCGTTGTCCGATAACACCACCACCACGTTTCAGAGGCTTCCATTCTTTTCCTACCCTTTTCCGCAACTCCTATCGTCCACGTTTCGCGCACCCACATATATAACGTCACACTCCACTACGAACATTTTTATCGACGATTTCTTAATATTCACACTTATATTACCCGCATGTTAATTCGTCCCTTTTTCGCGAAAGCCTTCCCTTGCTTGTGCTATAGTACTCTTTATGTTAAGTAAGTAAGTTCCTCTTCCTTGCCTGTGCTATCCTACTATGGTTATTAAGCTTCCCATGAAGTATAATTCCCCTTATCTTCCTTTCAAAATATCCCTTTCCAATCTATCAACCTTTGTTATTCCACTGTTTTCCCCTTACTAATCCTCATCTTGAACTCCTTCTCCAGGACCACGTTCACTCCATTTATTATGGTTTCCGGCTCTTCTTACGACTCCCCCAAATGCTATACACAAATATGCAATATTCTTTATAATGAAAAATAAGTTTTTAAAGTTAATACACGGTTGGTGTGATGAACCCACGAATACCCATCATGAGTAGACAGGACTATTTATTATTAATCAAGCCTGGAGCACAACAGAAGATGTTGCCACTTTATAAGAGTTACGTTAGTAAGAAAAATCAATTCATATATTTTTATTCAGGTCGTATAATTTGATGATATTCTAAGTAAGTAAAATAAATAAATGAGCCGTTCCCGAGGTTGTGACGTCACTTTGGCAGCGGAATATTCCGCCCTCCCCCCTTCCCCCCCCCCACTCACTTTTCAGGGGCGATTACCACGCGTCGAATACAATAAATTAGACGCGCAGTAGTAAGTAGGCTCCATATTCACCTTTATAATGGTTCATGATTTATAGAAACATTTAAAAATTCTCCAATTGTATAAACATTAATTTTGCATAAAAAACAAAATAAGCACCGAATGAATTGTACGTACATTCAATTTAGTTATTGAAAATTTTGCAAACAATAATTTTTTTAGCGTGTATTCATGATTCTCATAAAGTTAAAAATCGGGTTTCTACAGGAACCGTGTCAAGCTTACGGGAATCCGGCAAGATTTTGTAAAAAACGTGGTTCCTGTGGTCCAGGCTTCACTCACATCTCACCTGCGTCAATCACTTTTGATTTGTCTAGAAAGTGCTCCCTTCTTTTTCTTCGAAATTCAATTGACTATAAGTAGGAATTCGACGCGCGTATATTTATTATCGACATTTTAAATCTGGATATGTATCGAGATTTAAAAGTGATGTGTAGGTAGCTTTCTTGTCTTATCCTAATTTTTTTTCTCTTTGATTCAATAAATTTTGCACCGTGTTTTGAAAATGCGCTAATTTCTTTCCTGTCACGCGAAAAATTTTAATAAATTATTTCATAATTGTATGTGGCAGGTCGCCGTATATTGTTGAGGTAGGTTAGGTCCTTGCTGATGCAGGCTCCCGGGGAGAGCGTTGACTCCCCTCCCCCTCCCCTTTAACACAACACATGTATGCAAATGTAACGGCTGCTGCGGCTGCGGCAGGTTAGGTTATGTTCCCTTCGTAGGAGAGGTCACGGCACTTTTACCATATTCAAATCGCCATCCTTCATCAGGGGGGGGCGACAACTCGCTCATAAATTAAGCTTCCTATTACCTTAAGCCACGTGCTCTTCTGTGAAATTTCATTCACTGTCTCTGTGAAGGAGGAGGACGTATATTCCCTCCCCCCAAAGTAATGACTTCATAAAGGAGTCTCGATTAATCAACCTGATCAATGCGGCGTGAGAACACAACGTTTCGGCGAAATTCATATCTGCCGTTGTCGTCATCAGGTGCATACTGTCGAGGTGATTTTTCCCCCCTTTATATACGTCCCAGGTAGTGGAAAATCGTCTCGACACTATGCACTTACCCAGTCTGCTCTACAGAAAAAATATAATTAAAAAGTACCAGAACGAAAAGAAATAATTAATTAAATAAAAATAGCAAAATCTTAGTTTGTAAATGCCTATTGAATGTATAAGGGGGGAAGGTAGCAGCTACTGCTTACCATAGCGTTCCTCTCCCTTCTATATACATCCAGCCTAATTATCGCCGTCTCCAGCTGTGACCGAACAGTAATTTCCTTTCATCTTCCTCCCCTTCCCCTTTACCCCTCTAATCCTACATCCAGTTTTTGGTATGTTATTACTGTTAAAAATATAATAGATGAACTTTTTGTAAGTTTGTGAAGATAATGCCTGTTACAGATGTACTAGAAGACAGGCCAATTATGTTCCGAAATTTAATAATAATAATAATAAAATAAATTCTTAACTATTCTTGAACGTTGTGTTCTAAATCCAACTTGATCCCAGGACGATGATTAATCGAGAATACTTTAATTGGAATATATATATATATATATATCCTTATTAAAAATGAACTTTTGTGAAATGATGATTGAAGTATAAGAGAGACTGTAAATATCCGATCAATTACAGGGTTACTTTTAAAATAAATTTTAAAAATTCTGTCTTGTGTGGTGTTATATAGGCCAAACATAAAGGTCTTTTGGTTACTGGAATAAAATAACTCTGTCCCCAAAAAAACACAAGCACAGTAAACGTAACTGGACATGATTAAGAATTTAATCCTCCAATGTTCGACTTTGAAAATGAAACACCACCTTCTGTTTCGATAATGAGTTCCTTCATAAAAATTAGTATATATATATAACCTATGGCTTATAAAATGATAATTATATATATGAAACGCCTAATTATATATTTTTTAAAAAGCATTGTCAACGATTTAAAGACTGAAAATACTAATAATTGCAATTCCTGTTGGCCTTAACAACATCTATGACTTCTTACTACAGAATCTCTGACGTGTGTCATCTTTGTATCATCAAAATTGCTGTCTTAATCTCAGTTTATCTGCGACCAGAGATAGAGGCAAGCTGAAACTTGGCACAGTTTTATTTTATGTTTAAAATTTCTTATACTTTAGTCGTTAAAATATATATATATATATAACCTAAGGTTTATAAAATGACAATTATATATATATGAAACGCCTGATGCTATATTTTTTTTTTAAAAAAGTGTTGTCAACGATTTAAAGACTGAAAAATACTAATAATTGCAATTCCTGTTGGCCTTAACAACATCTATGACTTCTTCAAAATTGCTGTCTTAATCTCAGTTTATCTGCGACCAGAGCTAGAGGCAAGTTGAAACTTGGAACAGTTTTATTTTATGTTTAAAATTTCTTATACTTTAGTCGTTAAATATATATATATTGCAATGGTTACGAAATAGGTGATGAGTCGTCAGTAATATAACTCAGCAGTTTAGGTTGTTGGACCACGCTTATTTGAGTTGAAAATTTTTTTTTAAGGAGTAATTCTGTCTGTGCGGGATTAACAACCCTTACAGTTCTTTTTGGAAATTAAGATAGTAAGGTAAAGCGTAGAGTAAGAAGGTAGGTAGTCAGGCAGGCAGCAATGGCGGTGGTCTCACCCTCCCTCGTGTTTCCCCGACTCGACCCGACCCGAAGGTTGCAGGGAATACAGAATCACCCGATGGAAGGACGGATGGGTGGAGGGGAGGATGAATTTTTTACCGTCTGGCCGCGACAGACAAGCAAGAGAGGGGTTGCGAGAAGAGAGGAGAATGTCCGCCATGACGACGCAGGCCGAGTAACAAAACGGTGTGTGTGAGTGTGCGAGGGTCAAGGATGTAAACACCTCCTCTGTGTGACGTCTTCCAACATCCTTTAAAGGACAACTCGGTAGCAGTACGGAACTTTCACTTTCCCATGGACGATTTGCTCCCGTACACGTAATACGCTAACTAACCTGTTCCGTAATAAGGTAAAGCTGGCAGGCGTGCCAATAACTCATAGGCACTAGACAGATCTTGGCTGACATGTTACACCAACCAAAAAGGCCATACATGGGCCTTGCAAATAAAAAACGAAAAGGAATTTTGTCAATATCTCACACGCAGCTTGTTCCATTCCATTTCAACATCGACCCCTCCCTATATATATATATATAGCGTGAAACATTGGTGTTTTCCATTGTGGAGGTTGGTAATTCCGAACTGCGTTCAAACATAATTTTCTGTCTTTTAAAGTTTGAATCAGTAAAGAGACGGACAATAACTCAGATATTAATTAATTTTATTACTATTTATTTAATCTGGGGCTTCATCAGGTGAGCAGTGAATAGATGAGTCCTTGATAAAATTTCTACCTCTTGACAGTTTTACTTATTTATTGATTCAAATTAAACCAGGTCAGTATAACTATTTATTTATTGTAATCGCATAAACAGCAAGATATATATTAACAAAATAAATTAACTTTAAGCCGTCCTTTGACTTGTGTTTCAATGCCTTGTTAAGAATTTCGGTTTCTTTTTTATTAGGGTCAGAGATGTTTGGTTTGGTAGGAAGCTAGTATCTCTGGTGATGGGGATCATCTTTGTATGTTCATATTGAAATTAAAATTAAAAATTTTTTGTTGTTCCGCTGAGATGTGGTACAGTTAATCATCGACGATGAGGGAGAATGTCTGTATAATAATAAGTGTACATTTGGTAATAGTTTGTTGATTGAAAGGAAGAGACTGAATGTGTGTGTGAGAGAAGGAGAGATTGGGTGAGAGAGAATGAGAAGAAAGAGAGAGAACAAGATACAGAATGTGTGTGTGTGTGTGTGAGAGAGAGAGAGAGAGAGAGAGGGAAATTTTTTGACAGAGATAATCAGGAGAATGAGACAGAGAGAACGACAGAGAGAATGAGAGACAGAGAGAATGAGAGACAGAGAATGATTGAGAGAGAATGAGAGTCATAGTTGCCTATGTTTTTTAACTGTAGTGGACAATCCGTCACGGTTAAACGTAACAAACGGCCGTGATTGAAGGCGTAATTTAATACATTAAAATTCTTCTTACTGCGCGTACGAATCGTAAGAATAATGTAACTGTATCGAGATGACGTCATTACGTCGTCATAATTCAGAAGCACGTTACTTCGCCTCGTTAAATAAAAGTCAGAATGTACTCGCGTGTTTCGTCCATGTTCCCGGTAACTGGCGATCAGTGGAGATGCACAGATTTGAAGACACGATAAAGACATAGGAAATTAGTGTTTATAGTGATAAGGGGGTTAGGTGGGTTTAGGGAGGATTCCCTGATGATGTGCAGAGTCGGCGGAAATTTTCTAAAAAAAAAACTCTATTCAGATACAAAAAACGAATATAGGGGTTGAGAAGCTCCCGGAGAAGTTGTGTGATGAGAATAAAGAGTGAAGGTGTTACTGGAGCTGAAGATCCTGGTGCAGAGTCTGCAAGTGACTCTCTAGACTGCGGAGTTCGTTTTATGACTGTCCTTGGCCGTATTACATAAATGTGTACAGTCTCTTCAATGCTATATATATACATATAATAATAACAACCACTATAAACTCCCTTTATCTCATACGTCAACGCTCGCTTCGATACATTTATTGCATCGGTGATTGACTTTCTCTTTTTTTTTAATTGCGTTAAGAGTCGAAATCGTGTCGTGGTTCTTGTCGTGACCTCTCTGCTTCCTTCGCTTCTGTATCGCTTTATCAATACACACTGAAACATCTCACACGTAACCCGTTTACTACAAGCCTGCAATAACATTAAAAAAAATCTCCCTTTACGTCAGAAAGAGGGAGGGGGGGAGGAACAGAACTCTCTCTCTCTTCTCTCTTAAACCGAAGCGTCGCGAAAACCGCTTACGTCAGTCACGGCCACGGCCAGTCACCTAAGTCAAGGATGGCGTTTCGCCCCCCCCACCCACGTAATTCCTTAATTTTCTTTATCAGGATTTCTTAGGGGAATACACTACGGCTCCCGATATCCCTTGCGAATTTGGCAGATTTTTATTTGCCGTAAAGGACCAAAGTTTTATTCCACAGTATCCTAATTTCCACGAAGCTAGGCCACGGCGGAGCCTGAAGACGCCGAAACGTCCTGTCTAAATCAACGCTATGTTGTTGTTGTTGTTGTGGTATTCAGTCCTAAGACTGGTCTCATGCAACCCTCCTTGCGCAAGCCTTTTCATCTCCTCATAACTAGCACGCCCAGTTTTCCTCCCTAATCTACTTAGCGTATTCCATCCTTGTCCTCCCTCTTCTGTTCTTACCCCCACAGACACTGCCCTCTAGTGCTAATTGTACAAGACCCACCCTCGCGTCTTAAAACGTTAGATATTAACCTATACCTTCTCTTCTCCTCAACGTCCTCCATATTGTGTTCGTTCTTCCCCTATTCTTCCTCGGAACATCCTCAGAGAATACGTATAACAAATTTAGCTCATATGAAATAATTTTTTGGCAGTGCTTGAAATTTCTCAGAAATGCTTAATGATAAGGAACAGAGGAAATAAATTATATTCACACTAAAGTAATTCAAATGTAGATAATTTTTTAAAAGTTGTGCACCAGAGAATGTTACAAGGTTAGGAAAGAAATGTTCTTCTATTAATATTTTTTTTCCCACATTTTGGCGGGATTATTTATATTTTTCTAAAATTTAAATTGTTGTCAATTAACAAGCATACATTTTAAAAAATTAAATCGTTTTAAATTCTTCATGAGTTACTCTATCCACCCATCCATCTCATTCTCCTACAACACCACATTTCAAAGGCTTCTATTCTTTTCCTTTCCCCCCAACTCCTACCGTCCACGCTTCACACCCATTACGAACATTTTTAGCGAAGATTTCCTAATATTCACACTTATATTACCCGTAAGTAAATTGCTCTGTTTCGTAAAAGTCTTCCCTGCCTGTGCTATCCTACTCTTTATGTCTACTATACTTCTACCATCCCCTAGTTATTACGCTTTCCAAAGTAGCAGAATTCCTAAACTTTTTTTTTTCAAATATCCTTTCCCAATCTAACATCCTTTGTTATTCCATTTTTTTTCCTATAGTACACTCCATCACCTCGCTTTTCCCTCTATTAATCCTCATATTGAACTCTTTCTGCAGGACCACGTTCATGCAATTTATTATGGTTTCCAAGTCTTGTTCTGACTCCCCCCTAATACTACAGTATCGTCAGCAAAGCGTAAGTTTTTATCCTTCTTATGTTTGTCTTTTTTTGGTCTTATTTAAACTTTGATTCCTTATTTTATCCTACTCTCATAAATTACGGCGGTCAATATTTTGTTTACGGAATATTCCAAGGCGGTTGGTGGATTTTAATCCGTCGGAAGCTTTAGTTGTATTATTTTGCCCTACAGTGTGTTGAGCCCCCCTTATTTAGCGCGTTGAGTTTCTCCTGAACGTGGCACAGAATTTTCATGGGAAAAGCGATGCCGTTGACCGTCCGTCCTTCCTTCCTTCCTTCCGCCGATGGTTACAAGTTCAAGAAAGCTCACACTCTAGTCTGGAAATGGTCATTTGATCGAGAGAGCCGCCCGCATTCTCGCGGCCCCTGACACACTTGCGAGGAACACACACACACATACACACACACTCTCCATCAAACGTGCTTTAATATCAAACAGTCAATAACAACGCCCCCTACTTTACTACATTTTTTTTTCAATCTTTAAATTACTCAAAGATAAACTAAATGAAAAGTCTTATTCAACTACGATGGCGTTTCGTCAGCCCGTCTGTAAAGCGGTCACTTATATTATATATATATATATATATTTACATGTTTAATGTACTCTAAAATTACTTATTGAGGCTGAGTTAAAACGTGTTGCAATGTGAGACAGCGAAAGAGAGAGAATACTTTTTAAAAGTCTAAAGTGTATGGCAGTCTACGACAAGAGAGAGAGAGAGAGAGAGAGAGAGAGAGAGGTGGGGGAAGACATAATTTTAAAAAAATCGCACTAAATGAACCTATATATTTTTTAAAATTCTATGAGAAAGAAAGTAAGAAAGGGAGAAGTGTATGGCAGTCAACGACAAGAGAGAGAGAGAGAGAGAGAGAGAGGTGGGGGGAAAGACATAATTTTTAAAAAATCACACTAAATGAACCCATATATATATTTTTTAATTCTATGAGAAAGAAAGTAAGAAAGGGAGAGAGAGGGAAGGGGGAAGATAATGCACAAAAAATCATGCCAAATGGCCTATAGACTTTTTAAAAGTCTAAAGTGTATGGCAGTCTACGATAAGAGAGAGACAGGAGCCGAGGGGGGGGGAGTGGAGATAATTTTAAAAAATTACACCAAAATGACGCTACTTATTTTTTCAGTGTTAAGTCTATGGCAGTCTATGAGAAAGAAAGAAAGAAAGAGAGAGAGAGAGAGAGAGAGAGAGAGAGAGAGAGAGAGAGAGGTGGTGGGTGGGAGGGTGATAATGCAAAAAAAAAGTCACACCAAATGACCTTATATATTTATTAAAAGTCTATGGCGGTCTATGAGAAAGAGAAGGCGGGACATAATGTGAAAGAAAAATCACGGCAAATGACCCTATATATTTTTTAAAAAGCTATGACAATCTGTGAAAAAAAAGAAAGAGAGAGCGGGGGGGTGAGGGGACATAATACATTTTTTAAAAATCTATGACAGTCTGTGAAAAAAAGAAAGAAAAAGAGAGAGAGGGAGGGGACATAATTCAAAAAAAGAAATCACGCCAAATGACCCTATACATTTTTTATAAGTCTATGGGAAAGGAGAAGACTTGGAAAAAGTTGTAGGGGAAGTGGAGAGTCATATAGAGGAAAGATATAATAGAAACCTTGAAGAGAAGGACAACTTAGAGGCAGGGGAGGAAGAGACGGCCCAGAACTTCTACCGGTAATAATCGGCCCCGAATTATTTTACTGTCGACAGTGTGTTCTTCGCCCTTCGCCTCCCCCCCCACTAACCCAAATTCCCTCAGCACTGATTCGAGGGACAAGACGAGAGATAAAAATTATCTGAGCATTTTAAGAAAGAGACGGCACGTCACACGCCCAGAACTTCCACCGGTAATAATCGGTCCCGAATTATTTTACTGTCCACACTGTCTTCGCCCCCACCTCCCCGAACCCAAATTCCCTCAGCACTGATTCGAGGGACAACAAGACGAGCGATAAAAATTATCTGATCATTTTAAGGCAAGCCCTTTGAAGTGACGTGCCTAACGGTCGCTCACACGGGGGTTTAGAGGGGAAGTGGACTTTTGCCAAACCAACGTTGATAACAACAGACTCGTTGGTCTCTCCAGAGATAATAAAGCTTGTGAACTAATAAAATCTCTGGCCTGCCACGTTTCTCCCCTTGTCCCTGTCCCCGGCGTCGCAATGGGAATGTGATGATGACACGAGACGCTCTCGTGGTAGTTTTTAAACGTGGTAATTGGCTCAAGTAGTCTGGGCGGCGGAAGGTCAGCAGCTGTGATTCCACACACGAGTGGCGGCTCTTTAATCAATTTGGACCGCCGCAGCGGAGGGACACACAGAGACTGGTGGTACTTACGGCGAGGTCCTGGAGAGCCCTGGCTGCTGCTGCTGCTGCTGATGTTCACTCGCGCACTGATCGTCGCCTACTGACTACTGAAGTGACTGTGGCCCGCAGATCGCGGCGGAGAAGAGGAGGAGGAGGAGGAGCCACGGCAGTGCAGTGGAGGGGAGGGGAGCAGAGGGTGGTAAATCCACGCACACTCGTCATTAATTTCTACATCTCCACAATAATCTCCATAAACTAGGTCCCCGGACTTCCCTCCAACAACACACACACAGATTTATTCTCCAGTAAGGGTTTTCGGCTAAACCGCTCCACGTTTCACGACATATTCATAACGAGACGAAAAGAGTCACGAAAAAAAAACGTTATTTAATATGTGCATTGATTATAGACAAGCGTTTCACTCAACGCATAGAGACAAATTTAAAACTAAACAACAGCAAAGCAACAGTTAAAATTAATTAGGTACCTTATTTTCCTTTTTATTTATCGGGTAGAGTCAGTCAGTCAGTCAGTCAGGGTGTTTCCCTCCTCCTTGTCTGTGTAGAGGTTTATCAGCTTTCAGGAATAAATAAACAGCGCGTTGAGGGAAAGGAACCAGGTGTGGGATTACTGACGGAGATTTTACTACGTGTAATAACATCAAAATATTTTTTTTCTTGGGTTAACAGGCTACATGAGGATGATCCTGAAACAGCATAGGGAAAAAAGGGGGGGATGCGGAAGGTAGACCAAGAAGTCGTTTATTAAATGTACAACAACTCTATATAGTTGTGAATAAATAGTGTGAATAAAACCACAGAAAAGTTGTCTCAATGTATTTATTCTCAGAACGTTTCGGCCATAGCCATTATCAACTGGATTTTTCCTCTTAGCGTCTTCTTTGCTTATACTATCATACAACCAAGTTCGGAAGACAACCACAAGCGTAATGGTTGTATGATAGTATAAGCAAAGAAGACGCTAAGAGGAAAAATCCAGTTGATAATGGCTATGGCCGAAACGTTCTGAGAATAAATACATTGAGACAACTTTTCTGTGGTTTTATTCACACTAGAAGTCGTTTATTTTGAAATAAAATGTACAACAATTCGATTTTTTTTTCTTGGGTTAACAGGCTACATGAGGATGATCCTGAAACAGCATAGGAAAAAAAAAGGGGGGAGATGATGCGGAAGGTAGACCAAGAAGTCGTTTATTAGAAATAAAATGTACAACAATTCGATTTTTTGCGACAAGTGCGAAACTTCTACATCTTCTAGACCTGGTGAACGTTTATCAATTCAATGGTAACCGTTTCATAGTTGAGCTTTACTCCCAGAATTTTGGGTAAAGGAGACCCCTCTGCACTTTAGCGACAATTTCGGAGAGTGGCCGTGTGCTAACAGTTTACGGCACACTGTAAAAAAAAGGAAAAGGAGAAGGAAGAGGCGCGTTCGGCGTCGTCGTCGTTTCATGGGATGATTCCCGCAAGGACAGAAGAAATGGAATGTATGTATATATATCGTCTCGTGTTATCGACGTGCTCATGTACAGTCATCGTCACTAAAAGTGAGCGTCCTCCTAGCAGCAGCCGCAGCAGCCCTTCTTCTCCCTCCCCCCCCCAACCCCCCCACACACCCTTTACGGTAACTGGCCTCGCCTTTAAGAGAGAGATCCTCTCTTTCCCGCTCCCTCCGTCGTCGTCGTCGTGGTGGAAAGTGTCGCGGCGCCGCACGTGGTTCCAGAGACGACGACGGAAGCTAAAACAAGCGGAGAACCGGGAGTGTTGCCAAATCTCCAGAGAGAGAGAGAGAGAGAGAGAGAAGGGGAGACAGGAGTCACTAAGTGTGCTTTTCAAAAGTATTTCGTCCAAATTTATCTCGAGCGCAGGGAGCGAAAACAGGAGTTGAGAGGAGGTAGACGAGACGCGGGAGGGACACGAGTAGCAGAACATACTGCTTGCTGGCTGCCTCTAACACTTCAGGGGGGGAGAAGATCAGACCACAGTAGACCTTCCGTGACGTAAAAACTCGGAATATACAACACGGATAGTTATAAAAATATATATATTTACAAGTGAATAAAAGGGAAAGTAGTTGCTAAAAATGTTCGTATAGAGCGTGGCGTTATATTGGGTACGAAACGTGGACGATAGGAATTGCGGAAAGCAAAAGACATAGAGGGAAATTTACTAACGGCCAATGTAAGTGTGAATATTAGGAAATCATTCCTAAAAATGTCTAATGAGGATTAATGAGAAACCGACGGTGTTAGGGAAACAGCTTGATGGGGTATTAGAAGTAGACGTACTGGGACTAAACAAGGATGCAAGGATAGCAAAGAGGACTTAGGATAGTTAATAGGTCACGTTTTGAGACGTCGACGGTAGGGGTTACAGGAAAGGAAAAGAATAGAAGCCCTTGAAATGTGGTGCTATAGTAGAATGAGATAGGAAGATAGATAGGGTGACTAAACAAGAAGGTCTAAGCAGAATGGGGGAATAGAGAACAATATGGAGGACTGTGTAGGGATAAATTAATAGGCCACGTTTTTGAGACACGAGGGTCTTGTAAAATTAACATTAGAGGGAAGAAAGTGGGGTAAGAACAGAAGAGGGAGGCCAAGGTTGGAATAAGCTAAGAAGATTATGGAGGATAAGAGGAGTGGCCGATATGCGGAAATTAAAAGGCTTGCAAAAGATAGGTTAGCATGGAGAGGTTGCATCAGACCAGTCTTACCACAACAACAAGTCAACTTTTACTATTGAAAAAGTTATTTTTGTAAAAATTGCTTGTTTTGTGAAGGATGACGTTGTTGTGGTAAGACTGTTCTGATGCTAACCTATCTTGCGCAAGCCTTTTACATTTTCGCATAACTACAACACCCCTCATCCTCCATAATCTCCTTAGCGTATTCCATCCATCACCTCCCTCTTCTGTTCACTTCCCTCTAGTGCTAATTTTACAAGACCCTCGTGTGTCTATAAACGTGGCCTATTAATCTATCCCTTCTCTTCGTCAACGTCTTCCATATTGTTCGCTTTTCCCCCTATTCTGTTTAGAACTTCATCGGTTGGCGATTCTATCCACCAATCTCATTCTCTTACAGCACCACGTTTCACAAAGACTTCTATTCTTTTCCTTCCCGCAACTCGTATCGTCCACATTTTCGCACCCCCGTACAACGCCACGCTCCATACGAACATTTTTAGCAACGATTTCCTAATACTGACACATATTATTACTCTCTCTTTTTCGAGAAAGTCTTCCTTGCCTGTTCCTAACAGCCTTCTCTTATTCCACCGTTTCCCACACTACACTCCATCCCCATCGGTTTTCCCCTCTGTTAATCCTCGCGATGTACTTTTCCTCCTGGGACCACGTCCATGCCAGCCAACGGTGACGTCACGAACACCTCTGACGTCAACAAAACGTTTTATATGATGGCGGCGACGACGACGACTGCCAATGGTCACGGATATCTATTTCCCGTATATATTTACGACATGGAACTGAGTCGTGATTTATTTATTACTGTATTTATAAAACGTGTCGATTTAAGGTGAATGTAGCCACATCCATATATGAGCCTTAGCTTTTCCGCCATTTTCTACAGAAGCAACTCGTCCTGAGGCTACATTTCCTCCGCAAGAACGACGCATGTCAGGGTTTGCAAGTTGACCAACGCGCCGTTCAGGCAAGGGCTGAGGAAGGCTGAACTGGGTCCGGCCATGCTGGATTCTGAATTCCCCCAGGAGACTTCCGGAGAGCGAGAGAGAGAGAGAGAAGGTCCAGATAAAAATCTCGTGGAAAGCCTGGACGGACACAGGGAACAAAATTGTTAAAAACCTCAACATGGCCGCGCCTCTGCTCGTGACAGACATACACAACTATATCCTCAGGGAGGAGAGGAGAAAAGGGCGACTTCTGTGTGAAACTTGGCTTCTCTTCTTCCTCTACCACTTTAACTCTCGATATGTATCGATAATAGAATTCTATAGATATTCAGCTGCCGTACGCTTCGACGTCGCTCGTCGACTTAACTCTGGACAAATCATTAACTCAGACTGGGAACAAATAAAGACTGCGGTTCCACAGGGTTCCATTCTAGGGTCCATTGCTCTTCTTAATATATATATATATATATATATATAAATGACTTACCTAGATCCATAAATTCTTCTTCTAAAACTATACTTTTTGCTGATGATGCTAGTATTTTGGTTACAAATAAACAAAATAGTCTGGAAAATGCTGCCAAGTGTTACATTAAGCCAGATGCTTGCTTCACTGCTTTTTTTTCAGCCAATGGCTTGTCAGTCAGTCAATTGTGATAAAAACTCACTTCATGCAGTTTCAGACAAAGAATGCACAATTTGAACTCAATAAAAGTAGCAACAAATAATTGTGAAATAACTGAAGTTGAATGTACAAAATTTTTAGGTATATCATCCATGGACAATAAATTAAACTGGAAGGATCATATTAATATTCTCCTACGAAAATTAGGCTCGTCGGCAACAACCTTTGCTCTTAGAATATTATGACAAGTTGTAGTGATCCTAACCTAATAAGAAAATTAGTTTATTATGCATATTTCCACTCTATAATGACGTCATATGGTGTTATAATAATATTCTGGGGCAATGCATCAGGGGAAAGATAAAATATTTACACTTCAAAAAAAGGCTGTTAGAATAATATTATGTCAGGTCTCACCAAAAAACATCTTGTAGGGGACTTTTCAAGAAAACTGGAATACTGACACTCATATTCAATCACTCATGATGTTATTTGTTATTAATAACAGTAACCTCTTCAGATATATTACATGACTTTGATACCAGAAGTAAAAACAATTTACACAAGGAAGGAAGGAAGGAAGGAAGGGAAGTCTCTAACCGTAATACAAAAGGGTGTACATTACAATGCCATCTATTAGCATATTTAATAAACTTCCCACCTCCATTAAACAATTAAAAATAAATCCAAACAAGTTCAAATATGAACTAACTAACTAAGTTCTTACTAAGGCCACTCCTTCTACTCTGTTGAAGAATTTATGGAGCTGAATGTATCATCATAGGGTAGATATTTATAATTATGTAAGAACATTATTAGAACACTAATTTTTTAGTATAGGATGTAAAAATATTTATCAATTTTATATATATAAGGTACAAATTGTATGTCTTCTGTATAGAACTTAAGAAAATCTTATTATAAGTTAAAAATTAATGAATAGTTACAGTATATTCTAATATTAATAAAGCAACCTAACTATGTAAAATCTCTGACTCGTGTTCCACATCATCCTTGAAGCTTGTGCTTGCTTCTCTATAGCATCTATGGAATATGATTTTATACTTATACTTGTTTGTTGTGATATTCAGTCCTAAGACTGGCCTCACACAACCCTCCTATCTTCCGCATAACTACCACATCCCTCATCATCCATAATCTCCTTAGAGTATTCCATCCTTTCCCTCCCTCTTCTGTTCAATTCCCCTCTAATGCTAACTCTCGTGGCTTAAAATGTGGCCTATTAATCTATCCCTTCGCTTGTTCCGCGTCCTCCAAATTATTCGCTCTTCCCCTTATTCTGCTCAGAAATTCGTGGTATGTTACTATATCCATCCCATCTCATTCTTCTACAGCACCACATTTCAAAGGCTTCTATTCTTCTTCTGTCTGTAACTCCTGTCGTCCACGTTGGTTCAGCACCCACATATAACGCCACGCTCCATACGAACATTTTTAGTTATGATTTCCTAATATTCACACTTATATTACTCGTAAGTAAATTCCTCTTTCTTGCTATCCTGTGCTATCCTACTATAGTTATTACGCTGCCCAAGTAGCGGAATTCCTTAACTTCCTTCAAAACATCCCTTCCCAATCTACCAGCCTTTGTTTCCCATACTACACACCATTATACCTTGGTTTTCCTCATTTAATCCTCATTATGTCCTTTTCTTTCAGGACCACGTTCATGCCATTTATTATGGTTTTCAAGTGTTCTTCTAACTCCCCAAATACCAGAATATCGTCAGAAAACATTAGGATTTTTTATTTATTCTCCTTGAATTTTGATTCCCTTTCCATATTATTTTTTAATTTCCTTCATCGCCTGCGCACTATATATAAGTTAAAGAACAAGGACATCCTTGTCTTCCTCCTGTCTTGATTTATGTTTTCTTTGCTTGCCCTCCTCCAATTCTAATTGCTCCTGACTGCATTCTCCATATTTTATTCCTTTAAAAGTATTATCGTTTTTTTAAAAAAAGAAAAAGAAATTCCGAGGAAGTTCACAAATGAGGACGAAACGTAGAATAAATTTCAATAGTGTTTGCTGAGTATTTGGTTTGGATTTCTTTATTTATCAAATGAAAAATTCTCCCTTTTATCGTAGCAAAGCTTCTGTGGTTAGTTTAGATGAGTTGAACAATAAGAATTAATTGACGGACTGAATTTTAGTTCTATCATATATATACTTGAACTTCTGAAAAAGATTGTATTAAATTTTTCAAAGTTTTCTCGAAAATAGTGTCCCTTAACTTCCTTCAAAATATCCCTTCCCAAATCTAACAGTCTTGGTTATTCCACTGGTTTTTACTGTATTAATCCTCATGTTGAACTCTTTCTCCAGGACCACGTTCATGCTATTTATAATGGTTTCCAAGTCGTCTTGTCACTCACTCCACGTTTTGGGTTTCATTTCATTGCTGCTGATTGATTGCAGCATGATTCCCTTTTTCCATGTTCCGTTTTAACTATCTTCATCGCGCCTCTTCTATAATCAAGTTAAACAGCAGCATGGGTGAATACTTGTCTTAATCCTTTCTCGTTAAGGGTATATGTACCTAAATTCACAACGTAAATAGAAAAAATAAAAATATGAGGTGTTTTTTTTAAAAAAAAAATTGTGTAAGACCCCTGTGTGTTGCGCTTCTGGGATCGAGTGTTGAGGATGTTTACCAATTAGTTGGAGGAGTGGATGAGTTCCGGAGATAAAGGGTACCTAGGAAGGCTCTTGCACAAGTGTTCAGGGCGAATCTTTCCCCTGTACCTGCTTCCTTATCTCCTGTAACGGGTTGCGGGACGACAAATAACACTAAAAGTCCATGATGTATTTATTAAAACTACAGTGTAAAAAAAATACCTTAAGCATTAAAAAGGACAAAAAAAACTATTGACTATAAAAAAGTGAAAAAAAATTAGGATTAATTTCTGTCCCAGTATTTATGTTAGTCTTTTAATCTTCTCCCCCCAAAATGACCTGATACTATGAGATTTTACCTCGAAGGGCGCTGCTGGTAATTTTTTCCAATCTTCTATGGTTCTATTTTAAAACGAATATTTAGCCATGTCTGTTTTTCTGCGGTCTTGTTCTAATTTTAAATTGGTGTGAGATCCCCCCTACCTATATATGTTGGCTTCTTTAATTCCTCACTTATTTCTCCCCACGCTTCATCACCAACGTAAGATTTGAAAAGGGCAGCAGCAACATGTCCGTCCATTTTTCCTCCTTGTTGTCGCCGCCGCCGCTGAACGGGAAATATATATATATAACTCAGTAAAGCCTGGGATCCGGTACTGAAGAAATTTGGAAGAGAGGACAAACAAAGTCCAAGTACCATAATTACGCCGTCAACAAGCGATTGCTTGAAATCGACCAAAGTCCCTGAGCCAGCAGAGGAAGGCAGAGGGCGGTTGGTTACCTACTGAGACCAAGAACTAATCAGGAAAGGACACGCGCCATAGGCATGGACTATAAAGTCGACGCACAACCCCCCCCCCCCTGTAAGAAATCTAAATTTAAATCAATACAAAATCTCGGCCAAATTAACGACACGCAAACAAAATTAATGGCTAATATAACATCCAGATAAAATTCCAGAATATTCCCATAAAAAGTATATGTATATAAATCCCAAATCACACAACCTAACGGGACCGCAAAACCAATCCCTAAAAATAAAAAAAACGAAATTCTAAAAGAGCCCCCAGCCAGCCTCTCATCATACTTTTAGGCACGTCAGGGGAAACACAGTTATAAAAATGTCATACAAAGTCGTGGGGGCAAAAGCCCGAAACTTGAATTTTTAAATGAGGTACCGCCCCTCACACGAAAACAGAACGGCACTTTCACTTGAGAACGATGGCAGAGTACTCCATCGAAACGTCGTGGCTTAAACTCCATTTAACCCGGGTGGAAACCCAAGAATTGTTTATTCAATATATATATATATTATATTTCCAACGTCATCACTGTTAGTTTGTAATAAATAATCCGAGCACCTCTTCATTTGATTGTATATATATATTTTTTTTGTGGGGCGACGAATTTTCTGTGTACATTTGAACAGTGTGATTTCATTTCCGGTTGACAAACGCTGACAATGTTACTCGTACCACGGAAGGTTCAGAGGAGGGGTTGAGAGGAGGGTTGAGAGGAATTTCAGACTTGCGGCTGCTGCAGAGGCCGTCGCTGGTTGAAGATGATGATGGGGATGCTCCTGAGGATCCCGTACGCCAGGAGGCAGAGGAGGATGAGCATGGACACGAACATGAAGCTGTTGTCCGTGTTGGTCGTCGCCAGCGTGGTAACCGTCGACCTCTCGGTGATGCTGCTGCTGTTGCTGTTGCTTCTGCCGCCGCCGCCGCTGAGAGGTTTCGACGAAGACGTTTCCAGAAGCTGGCGTCCCTCGCCTCCGCTGCGGCACTCCAGGTCGTCCTTCCTCTTCTTCTTGCAGGGCGACAGCATCTCCGGGTCGTACAGCTGGCACAGCTGCTTCGTGACCCTCTTACCGTCGATGTCGGTGACCACCAGCGGCGGCGCGGGTGAGCATCTCTTCCGCGAGTTCACCAGCTTCTTGGGGGGGAAGTATCCTTCGACTCCCTTGCAGACGTACGTGACCTTCCCCGAAGGGTCGCGGATGTCGTCCCTGCAACCGGGAACGACGGTCTGGTGACCGGAATTTTGAGATCCCAGCTGCTGGGAGGAAGAGACCAGGATGGCGTGGATCAGCAGGGTGGTGAGAGTGGTGGTGAAGTCCATGACTGCCGTCGGGGCATGGTGGGTGGCAACTTGCTACGTTGCCGGGCAGCGGGGTCGGGCCTTGTTGCGATCGTGACGTCATCGTCTCTCTCTCTCTCTATGGTGGGAAGTAAACAACATCACCAGACGCGTCAACGGTTAACAAATCCTTCTAGTATTTAAATCAAGGTTCCTGCTGCAAGTGTTGAATGAGCTGCCTTATAAAATAGCACATCACATATCTTAAAATTTCTATTCAGTTTTTTCTGCTCTTTTGTCTGTTTGTTTGTTTCATGTATATAGCTGCTGCTGCTGGAGCAAGAACAGTTTCCTTCCTGGTCCAAGTAGTTAAAACTCCATTCCGTGTTCCTCAGTGTGTGCTTGTTTGTGTTTCCCAGTGTGTGTCCGTGTTGTGTTTATATTGACTTTTGTCTATATACATTTTCTTTTATTAATTTATTTTAAGTTTATTTGTCTTTAATTATGTACTTTATTTTGTTCATTTTTAATTTTTAATGTATGACGTATCCTATTTCCTCAATCGAGGATTAATGGAAACAACAATAAATCTAAATCTAACTACAACACCTCGGCTTATAAACAACCCAAGATCGAATCCTCCTGTGACGAACTACAGCGTAAACAAGTTCAGGAAACCACCACCACCACGTACCCTCGGAATCATGTTTGACTCAAAACTATCCCCTGGAAACCTCACATTAATTTTCTCCTCTCCAAAATAAACCAAAAATTCAAAACTCTGTATCCCCTGTCTCCACCAGCAGCACAAAACGCCTCATATACCTCTCTCACCTGGTCCTATGCCTCCTCCTCCTCCATATGGGGGAACAACAGCCAAAACCCATTCAACCAAAATTCAAACCAAAAAAAACACAATACTACGCACCATCACAAACTCTCCCTGGCTGGTACCTAAGAAATTCCGTCATCCATAAAAAACATCAAAATTCCCCAATGTTAACTCAGTAATCTCCAAATCCATAACAAACCTAATCAAAAGCGCGCAACTCAACCACCCAAATCCATGACAATCCTCCTCCACATACCTCCTCCACACGCTCTCCCCTAGCCTCAAAAGAAAACTTCGCGATTGACCTCATCCTTCCTTCCTTCCCCCTGATCATCACCCTAACCCACTCTACCATCATGTCACATCCTCATTAATCCTCCATAAATCAGTTCTCTACCTGTCAATCCTCACCCACTCACCTAAGTCGTATGCCGCCCCTCCTCAGGTACTCGCAAAAATAAATAAACACAACCAATTCTCCTAAAGTAGGTTAATTAAATGAATTAACCTATCTTCACGTTATCATGTTAATTATATATACCTTTTTAATATTGTATATATACTGTATCGTTATCGTCCTAACTGATAATCTGTACGATAAAAGTTTTTAAAATAATAATAGTAATAATTAAAAAAACAAGTTCATGTTGTCACGTTGAGGCACCTGGTCCACGCTCAAGCCAAAGATTAAATAACATCAGAGGAAACTGTTCGTTACGACTCAATAATTCACATTAGCAATCACCATCCTCTCTTTACATTCACATGTTGTTGTTGTTGTTGTGGTGGTATTCAGTCCTAAAGACTGGTCTGACGCAACCCTCCATGCTAACCTATCTTGCGCAAGCCTTTTCATTTCCTCATAACTACCACACGTCACATCATCCTCCCCAATCCTCCTTAGCGTGTTCCACCATCATTGGCCTCCCTCTTCTGTTCTCTTCCCTCTAATGTTCATTTTACAAGACCCTCGTGTCTCAAAACGTGGCCTAATAATTCATCCCTCCTCTTCTCCTCAACGTCCTCCTCCATATTGTGTTCGTTTTTCCCCTATTCTGTTTACATCTTCCTCGTTTGTGAGTCTATCCACCCCCATCTCTCATTCTCCTGTAGCACCACATTTCAAAGGCTTCTATTCTTTTCCTTTCTGCAACTCCTGTCGTCCACGTTTCAGCACCCATATGACGCCACGCTCCATACGAACATTTATAGCAACTATTTCCTAGCATTCACACTTATATTACCCGTAAGTAAATCCCCCTTTTTCGCCAAAGCCTTCCTTTCCTTGCCTGTGCCATCCTACTCTTTACGTCCCTAGTTATTAGGGAAGGAGGAGAAAGGAGGGTGTTGGCTGCCGTAACTCAGGATTCCCTCGCCGCAGTTGACATCAGCGCTTTTCGCACCCTGCTCCACTCGCAAAACAACTATTCCCTGTCTCCCTCCCCCCTCAGGTCTCACTGCTACCTAATTAAATTAAACTCCAATTTCCTTCAGTTTAGCGAGAGCAGGGAAGATATATTGAAAAGGGATTTCTTTTTTGCCTGCCATCCCTCTAAGGGGTGAAAACGCGAGCGTGTGATGGCAGAGAAGAGAATTTATTCGCATCCATGTAAACTTTTTTATTATTGATAATAATTTACTTGACCTGTTTTCTAGATTCAATAACAGGTCTGTTTAACAATATTTTTCTTTTGTTGGTACATTTTTTTTACATAGATATAAATATGTATGCATACAATAATAAAGTATATGCGTATATTTAAATATTAATATGACTAAAAGCCTTACACATTAAATAGCAAAACTTTTAATTCGCTTTTTCCTTTTTTTAAGGCTCAGGAGCAATTAAAAAGGGTTTAATTCTAAATCAATACATTACTTGCTTAATAAAAATGATGTTTTTTTTTAACTTCATTTTTTTTCTGCTTAGAAAAACCTCTTCTATGCGTCACAAATATTAAGATATTCTCTTTATTCTTTTTGCACATAATCTACCTGCTAATACCTTTAAATATTAATTTTTTAAGTAGTTTAGGTGAAAGAAATTTCCAAAGTGATGAAAAGGACCAAATTTTTCTAATAAAAAAAAAATCCTCTCCGAATGTTTCACTGATGTTCCTGTGTCTTTCACTGTGTCACCTTCATCGTCTATCTCAGTCTTCACGCGTCTTTACTGCTCTTTACCATTTTTATCCTTCCTTGACGGTTTTTCTATATTATCGCATTTCATCAACATTTTTTTAATAATTTCTCGTGTTGTTTGTTCATATTATTCCTATATTTCCTCAATTTTTATTATTACCGTCTGTTTTTTTTAAATAAATTCATTTCGTGAGTTTCTCCACCTTAACATTATTTACTAGCGGGGACTATTACATTACAACACGCCGTCGCTTCCATTCGAGACGTCGATTCGATTGATCGCAGCAGCGAGACGTCGTAAGTGAAGGGAGAGAGGGAGAGAGAGAGAGAGGGACCCTTCCTTATCTCCCACATGACAGCAGGAGGAGGAGGAGGAAACTGTAGCCGCTAATCTCCAGAGACGACGACGACTCGCAGGTTCAATGGGCTCCACGTACAAATAGAAACGTCTGCGTCATCACCTCAAGTCAACCAAAATAATCCGCAGACTCTTGTCAATTATTTTATCACCAATCACCCCTGCTGTCTGTCACTCGCCATGTCGCCGCCGAATATTCCGAAAACTAGGCAAATATTAGGCGAGGCAGAAGAAGACTTGGAAACCTTAATAAATGGCATGAATGGAGTCATGCAGAAATAGTTCAACACGAGGACTAACAGAGGGAAAAGCAAGGTTATGGGGTGTAGTACGTGAAACAGATTAAAATCCAGCAACCGCCTTGGAATATTCCGTAAACAAAATATTGACCGCCATAATTTATGGGAGTAGGATAAAGTAAGGAATCAAAGTTTAAATAAGACAAAAAAAAGAATAGTGAAACATAAGAAGGATAAAAACTTACGCCTTGCTGACGATACTGTAGTATTAGGGGGGAGTCAGAACAAGACTTGGAAACCATAATAAATTCCATGAACGTGGGTGGTCCTGCAGAAAGAGTTCAATATGAGGATTAATAGAGGGAAAAGCGAAGTGATGGAGTGTACTATAGGAAAAAAATGGAATAACAAAGGATTTTAGATTGGGAAAGGATATTTGAAAAAACGTTTAGGAGTTCTGCTACTTTGGAAAGCGTAATAACTAGGGATGGTAGAAGTATAGTGGACATAAACAGTAGGATAGCACAGGCAGGGAAGACTTTCGCGGAAAAGAGAAATTTACTCGCGGGTAATATAAGTGTGAAGATGAAGAGGAAGATGTAAACTGAATAGGGGAAGAGCAAACACTACGGAGGACGTAGACTAAGAGAAGGGATAGATTAACAGGCCACGTTTTAAGAGATGAGGAGGGTCTTGCAAAATTAGCATTAGAGGGAAGTGCGTGTGTGTGTGGGGTAAGAACAGAAGAGTGAGGCCAAGGATGGAACGCGCTAAGCAGAGTAGGGAAGGATGTGGGTTGTTCTAGTGATAAGGAAATGAATAAGCTTGCTCTTTAACTTGTATATATAGAACAGGCGAGGGGGGAAAAAATAAAGGATAATGGAAAACGGAATCATTCTGCTAGGAGAAGAAATGGAAACCCTAAGGTTTGGCGATGGTATTGTGGTATTAGGGGGGAGTCGGAAGAAGAATTGGAAACCATAATAAATGGCATGAACGTGGTCCCGGAAAAAGAGTTCAATATGAGCATTAATAGAGGGAGAAGGAAGGTGGTGGAGTGTTGCTTGGGGGAAATAGTGGAATAACAAAGGCTGTTAGATTGGGAAGGGATATTTTTTGAAGGGACTTAAGTAATTATCCTACTTGGACAGCGTAATAACACTATTTAAAAATAGCGCAGGCAAGGAAGAGGAATTTACATACGGCTAATATAAGCGTGAAAATATTAGAAAAATCATTTGTAAAAATGTCGGTATGGAGCGTGGCCTTATGTGGGTGCGAAACTTGGTCGACGATAGGAGTTGCAGAAAGGAGAAGAATAGAAGAAACCTCTGAAATGTGATGCTATAGGCGAATGAGAGATGGGTGGACAGAATCAGAAGGAGAATAGGGGGAGAGAGAGAGAGAGGACAATATGTAGGGCCTTGACCAAGAGAAGGGACAGATTAACAGGCCGCGTTTTTAGACATGATGATATTGTAAAATTAGAGGGAAGTGAACAGAAGAGGGAGGCAAAGGATGGAATACACTGTGAAGATTAGGGAGGTTCTGGGATATGGTAGGTAAGTAGAAATGAGAAGGCTTGTGAAGGATTGTTTAGCGTTGGGGCATCAGACCAGTCTTAGGACATCATCTGGTTGTTTGAACGTTTCCCTCAATTCCATATTTGTCTCTATTCTCCAACTTTCCTCCTCTCGCACCGGTCCAAATATGTTCCTTAAAATTTGCCTTTCTCATTTTAGTAGCCGATCTTTTTCTCTTTTTATATTCTATGCGAGCCCAATTTTTTTTCTTCCGGTGTTATAAAAGTTGACTTTTAGCTTTTGGTGTAACGTTTTTGTGTGTTTTTTTATATTGTTTGGTGTACAAGTGCGGGTAATAAGTGATGGTGCTTGCTGACGCGGTCACAGGACTTCAGATTACGAGTACTTGAGCCTGGCTGGCATCGCATCCTGTCTGCCTGTCTGCTTCTCTCTGCCCGGGCGGTCATGTTGCTGCGGCGACGTTTCGGATGTCAACGTCGACGACCAGCTTCACGGAAAACTGGACATGGCGAAAAATATCAGTGGCTGCCTTGGCCTCATGACGACATAAAACATCAATCAAAGTCCCATACCCGAGACCTCATAGACGCTGACGGTCGACAATACCTGCTGGCGACTCAACACCAATCCCAATTCTCTTTTTTTTCCATTCCAAGTTGATCCAAATCTATGAAACTGGAAGAATACCAGACGATTTGAATAAAAAACATAATTATATACCCACACACCGATGAAGACCGTGGGCTGATAGATGCGAACAGAACGGGACAATTAGGATTAACAAGAGTCGAATAGAATTGGTGAGGACGGATTTGTAGGTTTAGAAGAAGAAGAAGAAGAAAAAACCGGTCCACGTCGGCGGTATTTGTAGATTTAGAAATATGATAATGTGAACTGGAACACACTATTAAGGATTTTGAAGGGGACAGGAATAAAATGTCCAGAAAAAAAAAAGGTAAACGTAACCTCTACAAAAAGGCAGTCAGCGGTAATTAGAATTGAAAAGATCAAGAAAGAAAGGGTGAGAAGGAATTCCGATACTTTGGCAGCGTAATAACTAGAGTAGGACAGCACAGGGGGGCCAAGGAAGAGGAATTTACTCACGAGTCAATATTAGGAAATCATTACTAAGAAGAATGTTGGTATGGTGTTGTGGGGAGCGAAACGTTGACGGTAGGAGCTGCAGAAAGGAGTGGAGTAGAAGCCTTTGAAACGTGGAGGCTATAAGAGAATGAGACTAAGGAGGAAGTTATAAGAAGAATCAGAGAAGGGAGAAGAATATAGAGGACGTCGACCAAGAGAAGGCGACGTTAAGCATTAGAGGGAAGTGAACGGAAGAAGGAGGTCAAGGAGTAGGGAAGGTGTGGGTTGTGGTAGTTATAATGAAATGAAAAGGCTTGCTGAAGATAGAGAAGTCTCAGGACTGAACAGCACTAGAATAAGATGAAGACCGAGGTGGAATATGTGATGCAAAACAGGCTGGATGGAGACTGAAGTAGTTATGAGGGGGGGATGAAAGGATTAGATTACCGTTTCAAAGTCGTCTCCTTCCAGCCCTTTTTAAGGATAATTTTTTTTTTGAGCTGTTAGTTCTGAGGATGGACCGAAGGGAACCGTTAAGTCGCTGTGTGTTTGAACAAGTGTTGCAAGTCCAGCGCGAGAGTTGTCCCACATTATCAGCAGCGGCGGCGACTCTCTCTCTCTCTCTCTCTCTCTCTCTCTCTCTCTCTCGCTGATACTTTATTCAAATTTGCGGTTCTGTGTGGAAACGGCGTCGACCAACTTGGAAACGTTAGTCAGCGCAAGAAGTCCTTGACCCTGAGGAACTCAGCCAGCCAGCCACGTCTTCAGCATCTCAACTCATCAATCTGATCCATATCAATGTTAAGTTCAGTTTGTGGTGACGGGGTGATTATTTAAATTATTAATGATAAAGTGGGGTTTTATATAAAAAAGTGAACAATTTTATTAAATTAAATGTTACTCATATTTACATTATTTAACTTTAGGTGCCCGGCTGCTTACTAAAACTCACCGGAGAGCAAGAGTATATGAGAATGTGGGTTTAAAACAAAAACTGGGCATCGAAAATTTTAAATTAGTTCCAAATGACGGGAGACGAATTTGCCGTGGGGTCGCAGCAGCATTCCCTTCTCCGTGTCTCTACTAGTTTCAGGAGGCAGTTGGCCGACTGATCCAACGGGATCAGCCAGCGGACAACTCTTGCCATGTGCCCAAGGTCTTCGACCCCAGTACATATACCTCCTAAAATAGGTTAAAGTGTCTCGGCATGTAGAACTTTTTTTAAAAAAAGAAAACCAGAGAGAGTGCAGGAGGCATTCCCGACATAATCAGGTGAGCCTGAAGCGCCTGCGAGAGAAAACTCCCGCAGCGCCTAGTCCTAAATTGCTCTCTCTTTTTTGGGGGGGTAACAGGCTACATTAGGGTGATCCTGAAACAGGCAACTCCCCTTTAATAGCATAGGAAGGGAATTCACAAGGTGGGTTTTGCGGAAGGTAGAGCAAGGTAGCCAAGGGTTGACTAGGGCCCCCGGGCTATGGTTTAAGGATCCTACCCTCATGGTGTTTCACCTAAAGAGATGATGCAGGGAAAACCCTAGAAAACCTGCATCAGGTAGGTCGGGCATTGCTGGGTACTATTCTCACGCCCTTCCTTAGGAATGACGGGAGACGAGTCTGCTGTGGGGGGGACGCAGCATTCCCTTCTCCGTGTCTCCACCAGTTTCAGGAGGCAGTTGGCCGACTGATCCAATGGGATCAGCGGACAGCTCTTGCCATATGCCCAAGGTCTTTGACCCCGGTACATATACCTCCTAAAATAGGTGAAGGTGTCTCGGCATATGAGAACTTTGATAAAAAAAAAGTACCCAGAGAGAGAGTGCAGGAGGCATCCCCGACATGATCAGGTGGTAAGCCCCGCAGTCACTCTGGGCTGAAGCGTCTGCGAGAAAACTCCCGCAGCGACTCCCTCTCGCACCTTGTCCTAAATTGCTCTTCTCTTTATAACGTCCTGAAACCCATATATTACATGCGAACATTTTTATTGGCTATTTTCTAATACTCATATATTATAAATAAATTAATCAATCTCAACGGATATATTACCGAAATATACCTTCAGTGGTGGAGTTTTGGCAATGAAGTTAATGATAACTGACGTCCAAATAAAATAATCCCTTATTAGTTTTGTCTTTAGTTTCTCCGCACTTGGAAACGTTTTCGTGTTTTAAGTACTGATACGATTTTCCCCTTGACGACGTACGGATGAATTACAGCTAGCAACGAAACGTTGCAAAGTTATTAAACGAGTTGAGTGGAGTGGTGAGGAGGTTGTTGGGCAAGCGCCTTGACCATCTGCGAGTCTTACTTTACAGCCAGCAGCTGTCAATAACTAGCAGCCGACTCCATTGCGTAATAAATAGGTCGATCAAACAGGTAAATTAAATTATGCCCCGACCGTAGAAGAAGCAGCAGCAGAATCATCATGGGGCGCCATTTTGTTTCCACGGCGCCTCTCCATTTCCTCTAGAAAACAAAGAGCTACTGGTTGGCTCATTAATAACCGTGGCCCGCTGCCTGTTGATGTCGCCGGAAGCGGAAGGACGCCGCATCAGCCTCGATGGATGGATGAGCGAGCAATCACCTGCGGCACCCAACACCCTCCTTCCCTCCTTCACTCGACCTGAGGGACAACTTGCACCAGTTCCACCCTGGAGTCGGAAAAGGGAATGCTGCGACCCCGTCATTCGCAGGGAAGGGCATGACAATAGCAAGACCTACCTCATGCAGGTTTTCTAGGGTTTTCCCTGCATCTCTTTAGGTGAAACACCATGAGGGTAGGATCCTTAAACCATAGCCCGGGGGTCCCTAGTCAAACCTTGGCTACCTTCCTCTACCTTCCGCATTCCCCAAAGAAGAAGAAAAAAGTCCGGTGATCCCAATTGGATCAGTCGGCCAACTGCCTCTTAAAACTGGCGGAGACACTGAGAAGGGAATGCTGCTGCGACCCCACAGCAAACTCGTCTCCCGTCATTCCTAAGGAAGGTGCGTGAGAATAGTAGCCAATGCAGGTTTTCTAGCGATTTCCCTGCATCTCTTTAGGTGAAACACCATGAGGGTAGGATCCTTAAACCACACCCCAGTCATCCCTTGCTCTACCTTCCACATCCCCCCTCTCTTCAATTCCCTTCCTGTGCTATTAAAGGGGAGTCGCCCTCATGTAGCCTCCCCCCCCGCCCCAATAAAAAAATTAACTAATTGTCCTGATTATAGTTCCTGTTTATCAACTAACCAACAAATTTAAAGTTATCAATTATAATGTGTGTTTGTGGGGTATATCTTTTTTTTTTGACAACTGCCATATACTTAGCTTTTTCTTCATTTATTTGAAGACCCTTTCCACCTCTTGATGTTCCTTCTATTAATCCTCATGTTAATTATCGATTTACTTCGAGATTATCCCTTCAGAGTCCACCTGCACGGGAGAAAAGACTGTGTTCATAAGGGTTAATGAAAAGGTCAGTTATAATGTACGAGCAGTGAATTAAGGGTAACGAATTTTTTATATATAAATATAAAAATAATTATTTATATATATAAATATAAAATAAATTTTTTATATATAAATATAAAAATAATTTTTTTATATATAAATATAAAATAATTTTTTATATATAAATATAAAAATATTTTTTATATATAAATATAAAAATAATTTTTATATATAAATATAAAAATAATTTTTTATATATAAATATAAAAATAATTTTTTTATATAAATATAAAAATAAATTTTTTATATATAAATATAAAAATAATTTTTTATATATAAATATAAAATAAATTTTTTATAAATATAAAAATAATTTTTTATATATAAATATAAAAATAATTTTTTTGTATATAAATATAAAAATAATTTTTTATATATAAATATAACAATAAATTTTTTATATATAAATATAAAAATAAGTTTAATACAGATAATGGGAGGACGGAACTCGAGGCGAATACAACGTCATAAGGTAAAAATGTCACGTATGAGGAGGAGGAGGAGTAGTTTTCGTTCCGCTGACATTATGAAAGAGAGAGGGAGAGAGAGGGACGGAGGACACGTGAAACACATGAGCAGGAGCCCCACGTATTTCCTATACGGACTATTTACTCCGTGGAGCGTGAAAAGGTGAACGCTTTCATCTCCTCGCCTCTCATCGAGTCCGTTTTTCTCGTCTTGTGATGGCGGCTCTTTTTCATGTTCCTTAAAAAAATATCACCTCTGTTAGCTTCGGCCCCCATGTCCTTTACTCCCCCACTTTTCCTTATTTTATCCCCATGCCTCGCGAGACGGTAGGTTCCTCCACACACCCACACCCACACACACACTGTTATAAGTGAAGTGAAATTAAAATAGAGTATTACAAATTCCTATTTTTTTCTGCAAAAAAAAATTATCTGTAAAACAACCGTAAGACTGTCTTCCAGTGATGGATGTTGGACCATGCAGCAGTGACGTCACTCAAATTTCTGTACACCTTTTTTTTTATAAAATTTTGCTTAAAGACTGATAATTAATTTATTATGACAATTTTTCCCTTATTTATTTTAATGTTTCACATATTGTAATTGATTTTGTACATGAATATGGAAATTGCTGAATAAGGTTTGGAAATCAAAATTGAAATATACTTTCGGTTTTTTGAAGTGACTGAAAAAATTATTATCATAATTCTGTACACCTTTTTTTAAGAAAAAATTTACAAACGCCCCTGCTTACTTCAGTTGCTTTTAAAGGAAAATTAGGGAAAGTTCTTATGTAAAAATAGTAAGGGAAGGTTGTATTTTGACGTCTGATTTTGTAATAATAATTTCCGACCAATCACAGACTTTATTTTTTAACAATTTCCAAAGAGGAAAAGGAACAAACGTTTCGGTACTTACTTGCACCTTCTTGAGGTTATTAACATGTGGAGAAACATTGAGAAAACAACAAATGAGGACACTCAACTAATAATCTCAATACATCAACTGTCACAACAATATTTATAAACATAACCACAAGCTTAACAAGAATTTTGAAAATTGTGTAAAATGTTTCGGTTGTTGTTGTATTCAGTCCTAACATTGGTCTGATGCGCAAGTCTTTTCATTTTACTCTTAACTATCATAACTCCCCCTTTAATAGCATAGGATGGGGGATGAAAAGAGGAGATGTGGAAGGTAGAGCAAGGGATGACTGGGGTGTGGTTTAAGGATCCTACCCGGTGTTTCACCTATAGAGATGCAGGGAAAACCCTAGAAAACCTGCACCTTCCTTAGGAATGACGGGAGACGAGTTTGCTGTGGGGTCGCAGCATTCCCTTCTCCGTGTCTCCACCAGTTTCAGGATGCAGTTGGCCGACTGATCCAATTGGGATCACCGGACTTTTTTTTTCTTCTTATTTGGGTTAACAGGCTACATGAGGGTCAGTGAACTCCCGAGGTTTGGAACGTGGCGACTTGGACTCGCAAAAATGCCTAATGAACCGGATTTGGCACGCAGGAAACACAAGACGATATGGCGCAAGCAGACGACGACGAGGACGAGGACGACACCTGAGACGAGGCCTGCCTGCGGTTGTGACGAGGTGCGAGAAGGGCACGCACGAGTTTGCCTGCTGTGACAAAGTTGACGAGGCTGGTCTGCGGTGGTGGGTGAGGACCGCAGCCACCGCGGAACCCGACACCTCCCGGAAGGATTCCTTCCTCACAGACAGTCCGCACCCATTTCACCTTTCTTCAAATACACGGGATATTTTAGAGGATGTAGGCTTTCCCGATGGACAGACTGAATAAGAAGTTCTCGGCACCGCACCCGACGTTTCGAAGGCTAACTTCGCCATCGTCTACAGGTATCTGTTACCTTTGAGAAAGAAAGTTAATGGCTTGGGGAGGGGGGAAGGAAGGATTATTCACTCTACGGCTTCTGTTCTGGTCAGTGGTACCACCAGGTTTTCCCATTTCTTGAGCATGGTTCACTTTAAACCTCGGCTCACGCCTCGAGGATCCTGACCCAGGACAACGGGTGATTCCATCTGTAACGACTGCCGGCCGATTAAAAAAAAAAGAACCTGGAGAGAGGGAGAGAGAGAGAGAGAGCCACTTTTAAATCGCTTTTGGTGTGTCTCGCTTTGAAACCAGTTGTTGTCCGCGCGACCTTCAGCAAGGTCTGCAGTGAGTCAGCAAAGTGCAGCGGCTCTCAATTTCCTGCCAGGAACATGAGAAGACGCAAGAAGAGAAACATTACAGGGCTCGTGGACGTTCCTCGTGCGCCTTCCCCCTTCCTTCCTCCCTCCCTCTCTTCCATTCTCCAGCCAGCAGCCTCGACTCCGTCGGTTCTTATATTCCTTACAGCCTGAAAATGGAGTTAATTCCACACTAATCTCTTGGTCAACTGGGATCCAGGCGGGACCATTAGCTCCTTGATTGCTGGAGTCTTCAACAACTCTGCCGTTTCTTAGTGCTGGAGTGGGATAGGCGCATTCGGGCGTGACGACATCCTCCCTTCAGCAGCCAAGCGAAGGGGATAGTTTATGAACGACATTTTGCAGTCATCCGTCCAGGGTAAGGGATAATTCATGACGACAACATGTCGCTATCCGTCCAGAGAAAGGGATAATGAGTGACCCATGACAAGGGATAATGCATCACGACAACTTGTAGTCTTCCTCTAGGGCAAGGGATAATCCATCACGACAACTTGTAGTCTTCCTCTAGGGCAAGGGATAATGCATCACGACAACTTGTAGTCTTCCTCTAGGGCAAGGGATAATCCATCACGACAACTTGTAGTCTTCCTCTAGGGCAAGGGATAATGAATCACGACAACTTGTAGTCTTCCTCTAGGGCGAGGGATAATGAATCACTACAACTTGTAGTCTTCCTCTAGGGCAAGGGATAATGAATCACTACAACTTGTAGTCTTCCTCTAGGGCAAGGGATAATGCATCACGACAACTTGTAGTCTTCCTCTAGGGCAAGGGATAATCCATCACGACAACTTGTAGTCTTCCTCTAGGGCAAGGGATAATGAATCACGACAACTTGTAGTCTTCCTCTAGGGCAAGGGATAATGAATCACGACAACTTGTAGTCTTCCTCTAGGGCAAGGGATAATCCATCAGGACAACTTGTAGTCTTCCTCTAGGGCAAGGGATAATCCATCAGGACAACTTGTAGTCTTCCTCTAGGGCAAGGGATAATCCATCAGGACAACTTGTAGTCTTCCTCTAGGGCAAGGGATAATGAATCACGATAACTTGTATTCTTCCTCTAGGGCAAGGGATAATGCATAACGAAAACAAGTCGTCATCCTCCCAGGGTAAGGGACAATCATCCTCCCAGGGTAAGGGATAATGCATCACGACAACACGTTGCCACTCGCATTCAACGTATTAACCTCTTGCCAGTTGGTTGGTGAGTGACGGTACCTTGCCCCGAGTCAAGAACTACCCTGGGAAGTTGAATTATCACTGGACCTTATGATTGTCACGTCTTCTCTTTCGGACTCCTGGAAGGTCTGTAATTTATTGTCTCCACCTCGCTTTATCCTCTGCTTCGTCTTCCATATGCCAATATTTTCTTGATTTCCCCCTTTCAGTCGTCTAGCCTCTGTATCGTTATTCTCTAAACTGTAATGCGTCTCAACCCACCAAATGTTTTCCACTGTGGCCTGTGTACCACGTTTTTGTTGCGTCTACTAGAATTTTTTTTTCAGGCAAAAACAATATTATTCTTTTTAAAAATTCTTCTTGTAATAATATGATTCCACACTTATTAATTTATATTGAATATAATTATACATAGTCCTTACGACCAGCTCATTGATTATTGTTTAAGTTCTATGTATGTGCCACCGGGCATCTGCCCATTTGTAGATTGTAGATCGTGGTTTGCCTTCTCCTTGAGGTCCGAGAGCTGCTGCTGCAGCCACGTCATCAGACCTGCAAACTTTATTAATGTCGGAGGAGGCGCAGTATCGTCTTTCGTGTGTGGTATTGCGTGTCGTGTGGAATACGAGCGGCGCTCTGCGGCTTCTAACGGAATCGAATCCTCGGCAACAACAACCCTGCGGACATTGTCCTAAGTGGTCGTCGGAACGTCGCGTGGTTTACCAGGTTGGGAAACTTCTCCCACCGAAAGCTACACAATTCCCCATCTTTGGATAGACGGCCATTTTATGAGCAGATCTGAACGGGCAAATGGAGGATGACGCCATTGTAGCTGCGCCAATTAATAAGAGGCGCTAAGATTGACTGAGATGGCGACGCTGGTGGCGCAGGTAACCTTGGAGTGGCAGTCGTCAATTAACCAATTTCTGGGCTTGATGGCCGTCACATCCGCAGGCCATCCTTGTTGGGGTGGGGGAGGGAGGGATTCCAAAGACCTTGTGTCGTAACCTCGACTTACCTTCAGAAGTCATTTTCTCTCAACGGGTTCAAAATGGATTTTCCACCTTTTTTTTGACGTTTTCCTTCCAGTCACGACGTCTCTTCATCTTCCTGTCTCTCGTCCACAATTATTTAAAAATAGTCTCTTACAAAGTCACTATAAAATTATTTTAAATGAGACTCTTTCATCAAAAAATATGTTTTCATAATTAAAATTTTTTTTAAATCGTATCTTATCTTTTTGTGGTCGGCCACAGCGGTAATAGTACCTGGCGTCGGAAAGACAATAAAACAAGAAAGAAAAGGGAGAAGTAAAGACAGAAAGAAGAGAGAGAGAGAGAGAAATAAATAAAATATTTTAATCACATATTGCCTTTTTGGGGCCGGCTTCAGTGGTAATAGTACCTAGCGTCGGAAAGACAAGAAAACAAGAAAGAAAATAGAGAAGTAAAGACAGAAAGAAGAGAGAGAGAGAGAGAGAGAGAGAGAGAGAGAGAAATAAATAAAATATTTTAATCACATATTGCCTTTTTGGGGCTGGCTTCAGTGGTAATAGTGCCTAGCGTCGGAAAGACAATAAAACAAGAAAGAAAAGAGAGAAGTAAAGACAGAAAGAAAGAGAAAAAGGAAGAGAGGGAGAGGGAGAGGGAGAAAAAAAGAGAGAGAGAAATAAATAAAATATTTTAATCACATATTGTCTTTTTGGGGCCGGCTTCAGTGGTAATAGTGCCGAGCGTCAGAAAGAGAATAAAAGAAGGAAGAAAAGAGAGAAGGAAAGACAAAATGAAAGAGAGAAAGAAAGAGAGAAGGAGAGAGAAATAATTAAAAATACTTTAATCATATATTATCTTTTTTGGGGTGCCGGCCTCTGTGGTATAGTGCTTAGCGTCAAAAAGAGAAAGAAAGAAAAAAGGAGAGAAGGAAAGGCACTGCGACTTTATAACGTTTGTCCCTTATGCGTCCCTACACCAATCATAAGACTGCCATGAAATTTTTATGTTATGTAGTGATGAGCCCGGAGAAGATTTCTGTCCATCTTTCCAAAAGATTTAGGTTCCTTTCCCTCTTCGGGGATAAAGAGATATAGAACTTGCAACAGTATATATTACGTTCTCACGTATCGAGCGAGTTGATTACATATTTTCTAAGCGTGGACAGTTTACTTTAACATAACTAAACATTTATATTTAAGTTACGATACTTCTACATGTTTCGGTCCTGATCTGGACCCTCTTCAGGTTGAAACATGTAGTTGATTTTAAATTACAGTTTGTTATGTTTCACTAATCTTTTTTTTTGTTTGTCTGATTTTTGACCTTATTTAAACTTACAGACATGAATAACTATGACAATACTTCTTGTTTTGCGCGAACGTCGTCGTCGCCGCCGCACGCACGCAGGCAGCGGATAAGCTGTCGTCCTGATGTCTGTTCTTCCTATTCGCAAGTGTCTGGCTCAATCTTTTGAACGCGATGTTTGAAGATGAAAGGAGTGTTCCTCAACCCGCATGGCCACCGAGAGTCTGTTCTGGCCCAAAATAGAACTGGTATACTTATTTATAATTGAAATGATTAAATTTCGGTTGAAGCCGCCCTTGTAGGCAGCTCTGTTTGGGTATTTTTTTGCATTTGGCTCCCCTTTCATTCATCAAATTTTAACTTTTCAAGAAATTTATTGAGGAAGTGTCAAGTATGGCGACGATAGAGGATAACTTTGGGGTCGTAATGTAATTTGAATTATTGTTCTGACGTCGGCTTCAGCCAGAATCCTCAGGTCGCATGGTCGAAGTCACTTTCCCCTGGTGGTCACCGCAGCCAACATTCCTGCCCAAATTCTTCACGTTGAGAGTTAAGAGCTGTCACCTCTAAAAGCCTGCTGTGGCGGCGACTTTGGTCCACTCTACACGAGACGGAAGAGTTTTGGCGCCACCTGGTCGGGGGAAAAGGGGAGAGAAATGGCAAACGGGAAACTGGCGGAGGAACACGACAAAGACATGAAGACGAGATTAAGATAGGAACAGGGGAAAACATCAGACAGACGTCGTTTAAATATCGGGGGGTGAATGTGACTTTAAATGTTATCAACAAGTTACGCCATGGCGAAGGAGGCTTTCAATAGGAGAATAAGACGAAACCTCTTATGTGGTGGATTGGGAAAAGGACTGTCCAGGTGCTTCATCTCGAGTGTACGGGCGTGAGAGAAGGTGAGATGTGGAGGAGGAAGATTAATAAAACGATAAGATGTTATCATGGCACATTGAGAAGTGTTGTAGAGGACTACCGAGAGGAGAGTAAAGGAAGAGGAACGGAGTAGGAGACTCTTTGAGACGGAACTGACGGAGGCTACGGACGGACTGGATCATGGGGGAGAGACAGAGGGGAGAAGGTATATTTTAGATGACATAAGAGGATGCGATGTTCAAGTTCTGCATCGCGAGTGTCCCATTGGATCAGTCATTGTATTTTATTAATTACTCTTGCTAAGGTTAATCAATGTAAAAAAAAAGGTGTACAAGATGTAAAATATTGTAATTAAGGCCTGCTATAGGAAACAAGAAAGCAGGCTCAAAAAAAAAATAGTCGGCCAGCTGTCTCCTAAACTGGTGTAGAGACACGGAGAAGGGAATGCTGCGACCCCAGAGGAAACTCGTCACCAGTTATTGGTAGGGAAGGGCGTTAGAATAATAATACCCAATGACGCCCGACTTACCTGATGCAGAAATTTTTCTTCTAGGGGCTTTCCCTTGCATCTCTTTTAGGTGAAACACCACACGAGGGTAGGTTCCTTAAAGTATAGCTCTACCTTCCGCATTCCTCCCCCTCCCCCACATTTTTCAATTCCCTTCCTATTCTATTAAAGGGAAGTTGCCTGTTTCAGGATCACCCTCATGTAGCCTGTTAACCTCGCCAATTATCAAAGTTCCTCTTGCAGGTATTTCTCCCCAGATGACTCACCTCGTACTTTTTCTGCCTTTTTTTCCCTCTTTTTCCTCTTTAGGAATGAAAATTTGCCAACGTCTGCGTTTTCTACGTTTGATCGAGGATCCTTTCAGTCTTTCTGCCCCGATGCAGCCTTTCTTCCTCCTTCCTTTATGATCCCATCCTAGTTGTCCTACGTTTATGATTCCTACGGCACTGGCCCAACTCGCACCTTTCTTTTGTTGAACTTTCTCCAATAATTCTGTTTGATTTTTTTTTTCTGTAGCGGTCCCAAGAATCCCTCCGCCGCCTCGTATTCCAAAGTTGTTCTAACTGAAGGTAAATATTGCAGTTGCTTTGATTTTGAAGATTTCCCCCCTCCTCCTTCTTTCTTCTTTTAAGTTCCTAATGCGAGGAATTCCGCGGGTTTTCCGGTCTGTAGTTGAAATGTTTCCCCACTCCCTTGATATCATCATCATCAGTTGTTCGCCGACAATTCCATTTTTCTGGGAATGTAAGAGGGAAAGTTGTTAGTCAGCCCTGCGCTGAGCGGACCTGAGATTGGATCTCGAGTGGTCCCCGGTTCGAGTCCTGATTCCGTCACGTATGATTTGTGGACTGGAAAGTAGGACGGCCGTTCCTAGACCCGCCACGGGGCGGCAGCAGCGGCAACAATCATCATTCCTTCACGGCTACTTAACATCTCTAAATAATATACAGCAAGAGGTTGAAACAAATAATAATTTAACTTCTTGTTGTTTTTGTTGTGGTGGTAGTATTCAGTCCTAAGACTGGTCTGCTGCAAACCCTCAATGCTAAACTATCTTGCGCAAGCCTTTTCATTACCACATAACTAACACATCCCACATCCTCCCTTTTTCTGCTTAGCCTATACCATCCTTGGCCTCCCTCTTCTGTTCTTACCCCCCCAAAACACACTTCCCTCTAATACTAATTTTACAAGACCCTCGTCTCTTAAAACATGGCCTATTAATCTATCCCTTCTCTTGGTCAACGTCCTCCATATTGTTCTCTCTTCCTCTATTCTGTTTAGAAATTCCTCGTTACTTACACTATCCACCCTTCTGATTTTCTCCTATAGCACCACATTTCAAAAGGCTTCTATTCTGCTCCTTTCCCCAACTACTATCGTCCCGTATAACGCCACGCCCCATACGAACATTTTTAGTTATGATTTCCTAATATTCACACTTATATTACTCGTAAGTAAATTCCTCTTTCTTGCTATCCTGTGCTATCCTACTCTAGTTATTACGCTGCCCAAGCAGCAGAATTCCTTAACTTCCTTCAAAATATCCCTTCCCAATCTAACAGCCTTTGTTATTCCACTGTTTCGCATACTACTACATTCCATCACCACGGTTTTCCCTCTTATTAATCCTCATATTGAATGGACTCTGTCTCCAGGACCACGTTCATGCCATTTAATTGTGGTTTTGCAAATCGCCTTCTCAACTCCACTTTGGGTTTCATTTCTGCTGCCGATTGATTGCAGCATGATTTCCTTTTCCCATGTTCCGATTTAACTTTCTTCATCGCGCCTCTTCTATAATCAAGTTAAACAACATGGGTGACTCCTTTCTTGATTAGTCTCGTTAAGTGTATATGCAGCTAAATTTACACCGTAAATAGAAAAAAAATATAAAAATACGAGGTGTTTTTTTTTAACATCTGAAAGACCTCCGTGTTGCGCTTCTGGGAGCGAGTAATACTTCAATTTCGTCGGCAAAGCGTAAGGTGTTTCATTTCTTCTTCTTCTTGCAGTAGGAATTCCTTTTGCATTTCCTTTTTAACTTTCTTCATCGCCTGTTCCATACATATGGAGGAAGGGGAAGGCGCTGCGAGAGTTTCTCGTAGACGCTTCAGCCCAGAGTGACTGCGGGGCTTACCTGATCATGTCGGGGATGCCTCGCACTCTCTCTGGGTATTTTTTTATCAAAGTTCTCATATGCCGAGACACCTTCACCTATTTTAGGAGGTATATGTACCGGGGTCAAAGACCTTGGGCATATGGCAAGAGTTGTTGTCCGCTGATCCCATTGGATCAGTCGGGGGCCAACTGCCTCCTGAAACTGGTGGAGACACGGAGGAGAAGGGAATGCTGCTGCGACCCCACAGCAAACTCGTCTCTCCCGTCATTCGTAAGGAAGGGCGTGAGAATAGTACCCAGCAATGCCCTCCGACCTACCTGATGCAGGTTTTCTAGGGTTTTCCCCCCTGCATCTCTTTAGGTGAAACACCATGAGGGTAGGATCCTTAAACCATAGCCCGGGGGCCCTAGTCAACCCTTGCTCTACCTTTTGCATCCCCTCCCCCTTTTCAATTCCCTTCCTATGCTATTAAAGGGGAGTTGCCTGTTTCAGGATCACCCTCATGTAGCCTGTTAACCCAAAATAAAAAAAACCTGTTCCATACATAAGTTAAACAGCATGGGGCTACAGGTTGCTGCTGCATCCTTGGCTTACTCCTTTCGTGATTTCCGGTTTTTCTTTTCATGACATTCTATACCAATTACTGCTGCCTGTCTTCTTGTAGAGGTTATGTACAAGTCGCCTGTCTTGACTTTTATTTCTATAGGCTAAGGCCGTTAAGCGAAGAGGCTGATGGCGCTGGAAGCAACCGCCCGGAACCAGACACGGCGGTGATGGATGATTCTGGAACCAGCGTAGATTAATCTGATTGAGAACAGACGAGGACAATTTATATAGTATTGGTTGTCTGCGCCGCCTGACTTCCACTCCACGATGTCATCATTTAATAAAAGACGTCCTCCTCCCGTAACAGGCTGAGAGAAAGGAACCCGGCGGTGCTTCTGCTTGGGACGTTGCCAAAAAGAACAAAAAAGTGGGAGGGAGGGAGGTACAGCGATAACCTTGGCCATTTCTCGTCTTTGACTCCCCATTGGCGTCGATAAATTGATTTACTGCCTTCTGATATCTTTAAAAATACACTCGCACAACAACCGCTGCACGGCGTTGAAGTAATACATTCTTTCTTCCCTCCTTTCTGATATAGTAACGGTGAAAGTTCACGGCGTGCAGTTAAAATGGCGGCTCTGCTGGCGCGACGACTACGCGCATTAAATTCCCTTCATTATGTTTAAACAAATCGGAAACATTCCTAGTGTAAGGGGGTGGGGGGCAAGGAGGAGGGAGTATTCACAAGGGGGTGCGGGTGAGGGTGAAGGGGAGCATGTCATATGAAAATAAAAATAAAAAAAACCAAGTTTGTTGGGTATCGAAATCGGCGCTATGTGAGTCTTTGAGTTTGATTCCGACCTTTAGAATGTCAATGAAGCTTTCACCTTCATCCCCTAACAGAGACGGGGGGGATGGGACAGGGGTGAATCACACTTCTGCGTAATACTTTTGAAGGGACAAAAACAATTTTTTGTTTCGTTTCCGTATTCCCCGCGACCCAAACCCAAACACTGTAGAGGTAAAACCAGGCTACCCGCCATCTTTGGGGGAACTAGCGGAGTTTTGAATCGATAAATAGATTCTGGAGGTCAGTATTTCCCCGACGATATATTGTGTATAATTTCAACCCCTTTCATGATGTGAGGGGTGTCGGGGGGTGGAAATAACAAGGTGACTATAGAGTTTGGTGTAATGCGAGTCGCCGTGTTACGTCGTGGTAGTAGCCTCCTCTATTATGTGATTCAAGTAACATTTCATCCCCTAAGTGGGGGTAGATTTTGTATTCTTGTCTTCTGCAAACCCTCAATGCTAAACTATCTTCCTCAAGCCTTTACATTTCCGGATAACCAGCACATCCTACATCCTCCCTTTTCTGCTTAGCCTATACCATCCTCGGCCTCCCCACGCACACTTCCCTCTATTGCTAATTTTAGAAAACCCCTCGGGTCTCAAAACGTGGCCTATCAATCTATCCCTTCTCTTGGTCGACGTCCTACATATTATCCTCCCTTCCCTTATTCTGCTAGAGCTTCCTCGCTGTTGATTCTATCCGCCCCCATCTCACCTTTAACAGACACCTTTTTTTATTAAATAAAGCGACGTTTCGGTACCTGTCTGTACCCTCTTCAAGGTTAACAATTCTGTTTTCAAATAAATGAAGTTGTTCAGCATCTATTATGCAGCTCGTTCTTGTGTCCCGGGGGAAGTGGTTGTTAACCCCCGTCTTTGGTTTGGTTAATTTACTTTATTTCATTCGAAAATAGAATCGTTAACCTTGAATAAGGTAGAAATGGGTTCCGAAACGTCGGTCTACGTAATGAAAACGTCTCATTAACTTCTCATTTTATTTTCGCATTGAAATTCTTTTGACTTTTGACCGTTTGTTCTATTTTACTTGATAAGTATGGAGTATATTTCGTCGGGATAGGGAAAGGTTCTCTGTGTGTGTGTGTGTGGGAGGGCGAGAGAGAGAGAGAGAGAGAGAGAGAGAGAGAGAGAGAGAGAGAGAGAGAGAGAGAGAGAGAAACTGGTGCGAAGGTGATGACTGCGTTTAAAACGAGTGTTGATGAATTTGCAAGAAGGTAATGTAAAACCGGAAGCCTTTGGAAGACAATGGCCGAGGCTGCGGGGAGGTGGGAAGGAGGGGAAAAGAAGGTCCCACGTGGAGGAATCGTAAAGACGACAAATCACGGGCACAACTGAAGGAAATCCAGTAAAACGGTGAATATTAGGGGAAATAAGGAATGTGATGACGACTTTTTTTTATCTCGTCGAAAGAAGGAACAACAAACAGGCGTATTATGCCTCAGCGAAATGAAAAAAAGAGGAAGAATCTAAATAAAGTATAGGAGGGAGGGAGAGAGAGAGAGAGAGAGAGAGAGAGAGAGAGAGAGAGTACACAGGCGTGGCTCTGGCTGATAACGCTCTATCACGTCAAAGAATTGGCATCCACAAATACGACGCGGCGGTAAATATTTACCACGCACTCGCGATAAGCATCCCATCACTTCCATATAGACGACCTCCGCAGGTCCATCTCTTGCTTCGGAGGAAACCAACTTTGGTTTCGGGTTGCCCGATCGATCATTCGAACAAAAAAAAAAGAAATAACGTTCCCTCTTCTTATAATAATAAAATAATCTGTTTCTCTAGAATATTTTCATTCTATTTTATCATATGGTGTATTATATTTTTGGGGGCAACTCAGCAGCAGGCGTAGATAAGATTTTTATTAGTCAAAAACGTGTTATTAGAGCAATATGTCAGGTTTCCTCTCGAACTTCTTGCAGAACTCTGTTCAAAAAGTCAGGCATTTTCACTTTAACGTGCCAATACATTTATTCATTGATGTTATTTGTAATCAACAAAATAGGAGGCACTTATTTTTTAATAATTCTGATATTCATCCCTTCAATACAAGGAACAAAAATAATCTGTATAAAAAATGTAAAACATTGTCAATTGCACAGAAAGGTGTGCATTATTCAGGGATAATCCATCATCAACAGACTGCACACAGCACAGAATTAAATAGTTCTCCGATAATCAAGGTAAATTTAACACTGAATTACGCTCATTTTTGCTTAGCCACTCCTCCTTCTATTCAATAAAGGAATTTATAGAAGAATCGGAGAAGAGTAATTAATTAATTAGTTTATAATACAAAACTTTGTTATAAGTATATTTTCTTTTATACAATAAAATAATGTAATAAATGTACACAACAGCCCTGACCCATTATTCCACATCCTTGAAGCTTAGCTTCTTTACAGGATCTACGGAATATGATTATTATTATTATTATTATTCATGAACCCCAAGTACAGGACTGCAGTAGCGCCGATGACGTCACCGCGCATCCCATCAAACACGATGTGAGAGATACGCCTCGATAGAGTCCTTGACTTGTAGGCCGTGAAACAGCACAATTAAACATTCATATTTACTTATTGCTTCCACTGATCCTCATTAAGGAAATGTTGTCGTTGTTGTTGTAATCATGCTGTACTAACCCTTTTCATTTCTATATAACCACCTCATCATCCATAATTGATTCCATCCTTGACCCCAGTCTTTTTTTTTTCACGTTCCCCCCCCCCCTATCTTAATTTTACTAGGCCCTCATGTCTTCAAAGTCCTCCATATTGTTCTCTCTTCCTCTATTCTGCTTAGAACTTCCTGGTTAGTTGCTCCAACCACCCCATCCTGTTCTCCTGTAGCACCACATTTCGTTACGCTTCTATTCTTTTTCCTGTCTGCAATTCCTATTGTCCACGTTTCAGCACCCATATATAACGCCACATTTTAGTAGTACTTTATATTAGCCGTAAGTTACATTCCTCTTCCTTGCCTGCGTTATCTTGTTTTAGTTATGATGTTAGCAGAATTCCCCAACTTCAGTCAAAATATCCCTTCCCAATATTACAGCCCTTTGTTATTCCACTGTTTCCCAAGCTACCCTCCATCACCTTCGTTTTCCCTCTGTTAATCTCTTTCTCCATTTATTATGTTTTCTTCTGACTCTTCTAATTAATACTATAATATCATCAACAAACTTTAAAATTTTTATTTATTCTCCTTGCAATATGATTCATTTTCCATATTCCATTTTAACTTTTTTCAACGACTGTTTTATATATATAAGTTAACGAGAATGGACGACATACTGCATCCTTGCCTTCACTTCTTCTTGATTTCTGCTTTCTTTTCTTGCCCTTCAATTCTAATTACTGCTCACTGCCTTTTGTAGAGGTTATGGATAACTCTTCTTTCTGGATATCATATGAAAAAAAAATAATAACGTTGTTGTGGTATTGACTCCTAAGACTGGTCTGATTGCATCCCTCCATGCTTGCTTATCTTGTGTAATTCTTTCATTTCCGCATAAGTAGCACATCCTCTCTCTCATCTGCTTAGCGTATTCCATCCTTTTTCCTCCCTCTGCTGTTCTTACCCCCACGCACACACTTGCCTCTAATGCTAATTTTACAAAATCCTCGTGTCTTAAAACGTGGCCTAATTAATGTATCCTTTCTCTTGGTCAACGTCCTCCATATTGTTCTCTCTTCCCCTATTCTGTTTAGAACTTCATCGTCAGTGTTTCTATCCACCCACCCCATCTCATTCTCCTATAGCACCGCATTTCATGGGCTTCTATGTCTTTGGCTTTCGGCAATTCCTATCGTCCACGTTTCGCACCCATATAACGCCATGCTCTATACGAAAATTTTTTCAGCAACGATTTGCTAATATTCACGATGGTATTAGGTGTAGTGTCTGTATTATTTAATTTGTATATATGTATATATAAAGGATTACGCCCGGGTCAAAAAATAGCACCCTGTGGGACTCCAGCTCTGATATTTCCCCAGCACAGCGAGAAGAGACAATGTTGCTCTCTTTTCTTCCCTTTCTCGTAAATAAGGACTGAGAAGTTCCCCGGCCAGGTGGAGAGAGATTGACTCAGGCAGACTAGGTGACGTCACCACGACTGTGTGTGTGTGTGTATGTGTTGTGAGTTTCCTTTCTCCTCGGCGTGGGTGTGAAAGGAGGGGCAAGGATCGGGGCCAATGTCGTCGCCGTCCCATATTGCAAGTAGTCCAACCCTTGCTGCCGACTAACAGTTTCTCCAACTTCTCTGGAAAGGCCGCAGGGAATAATATTAATATAACTACTAAAGGGATATTCTATTTTTTTTAAAAAAAACGAGGCCGAAAGAAAAAAAACCACCAGTAACACTGCACGGAGTAAACGAATAAGTTAATTAACATTTATAATATAGTAATATAATAATAAAATTTTGGGAAGGTAAATTTCTGAAAGGGAGAAATTTTTTAGTGGAAACCGTCTCTAGAAATCCCACGGATGGGCGCCAAACTGTCTAGGTTTCATGACTCCTGTCTGCAACCTTCTTCATTTCCTCTGAAAGTCTCTAGAAATCCCCCGGATGGACGCCAAACTGTCTAGGTTTCATGACTCCTGTCTGCAACCTTCTTCAGTTCCTCTGAAAGTCTCTAGAAATCCCCCGGATGGACGCCAAACTGTCTAGGTTTCATGACTCCTGTCTGCAACCTTCTTCAGTTCCTCTGAAAGTTTCTAGAAATCCCACGGATGGGCGCCAAACTGTCTAGGTTTCATGACTCCTGTCTGCAACCTTCTTCAGTTCCTCTGAAAGTTTCTAGAAATCCCACGGATGGGCGCCAAACTGTCTAGGTTTCATGACTCCTGTCTGCAACCTTCTTCAGTTCCTCTGAAAGTTTCTAGAAATCCCACGGATGGGCGCCAAGCTGTCTAGGTTTCATGACTCCTGTCTGCAACCTTCTTCAGTTCCTCTGAAAGTTTCTAGAAATCCCACGGATGGGCGCCAAACTGTCTAGGTTTCATGACTCCTGTCTGCAACCTTCTTCAGTTCCTCTGAAAGCCTCTAGAAATCCCCCGGATGGACGCCAAAGTTTCTAGGTTTCATTACCCCCTTTCTGTAACCTTTTTGTATCGCCAAATTCCGTGATGTTCATCTAACTTTACTCTCCAGTCTGTTTAGCGTGAAATAATGTTTAAATTTAACCAACATGTTATTCATGTACTAATACTTTCCTCTCCTCTCTTCTTTCTCTTCTCTCTCCATTATCTCTCCTCTCTCTTCTCTATCGTCTTTCTTCTCTCTGACCTCTCTCTATACTTTCTCTCTTCTCTCTCTTCGTTCTTAATCCTTGGCACCAGCTAAACCAAAAAGATAGCAACGCTCCCTCAGGAAAAGGAATCTATCTGGCCCAGTCTGAAATTAACTGAGTATTTTTGAATCACTGTAGTGAATGATTTATAACAAATTAACGTTGATTCGGGGAAGCCGTGTAGGATAAGAGGACGCTATTGGTGAGACTCGCGCGCGTCTCTCTTTCCTTTTGTTCCTGGGCCCGCCTTATCGGCTCAAGCCATCAGCAATCCTTCTTTATGGCAGCTAAAAGTCCCTCGTAACACGGGTCGGACACTAATGACCGACGAAACCCGAGACTCTGCGTCGTCCGTGAGTCAGCAGCAGCTTTACCGCGGCGTCGCTGCTGAGGAGAAGAATCCCGGGCGCAATGGCTCTTTATTTTCCCCGTTGCACACGAGCGGCGCCGCTGAACTGAAGTGAAGTGAACTGCAGCGCTGCTGTGTGGGCCACTTCCTCCTCTCAGGGCAGTCACAGCTTCTCTCTTCATCACATGCCGAGGCACCTTCGTCTATTTTAGGAGGTGTATGTCCTGAGGTCGAAGACCTTGGGCTTACGGCGGTAAGAGTTGTCCACTGCTCCCAATGGAATGGACCAACAGCCTCCTGAAGCCTGTGGAGATACGGACAAAGGAATGCTGCATTCAAAATCGTCTCTCGTCATTCGGAAAGGGCGTGAGAATTGTACCCAATAGCCCCCGACCTACCTGGATGATGAGGTGGAACACCGTGTAGGATCCTTAAACTATAGCCCCTAGTCAAACTCCTTGGCTACCTTCCGCACCCTCCCCACCCCCTCCCCCACTTTTCAATTTACCTTCCTCTGATATTTAAACGGAGTTTCCGTTTCAGAATCACCTACATGTACCTTCTTACAGTCACCAATTCTATCTGAGGCTTGTTAATCCTTCATAATAACTAATATTGGCTTTTATTTAATGTATGGTGGTCAAGAGTAGTGATTGGCAAAATTTTGAAAGAAGGGGGTCAAAGGAAAGCAAAAAAAAAAGACGGGATATATACATATTACAAAATTCTTGTATTTAAGTCATACTAAACCCTATTATGGGCTGAAAGATTATGAAGTACAACCAGATTAATGAAACTGTGACTGCTTTTATAAAACGAAAGAGAGAAGGAAGGAGGAAAACGTTTATTTTTCTTACAGCCTGTATTCTTGTTTTATTCATCGGATTAGGACATTTGAGTGGGTCGCATGTGGCCCGCGGGCCATTACAGGATTAGAGGGCCGTGGCTTTAAGAAGATAACCGATACGGAGGGACAGCAGAGCAATGAGGTTGAATGGTCTCAGGAGAACTGCAACTGGATGAGGTCAGGGGAGACGAACGGCACGATTTTTTTTTTATTTTAAAAAAATTTAGCAACGTTGTTGTACTGGACAAGTGTTGAAGCGGTTGGGACAGAGACGAAGTCACGTGGTCGGTCCAGAGTGCATCTGCTGGATGGCCTGTGTTACGCTTAATGACGACGTCTGGTGCGTTTTGTCTTAATTGCGCCATATCCTGGTGCTGGACCCCTGCCAGAGTAACTGATCTGTTCCACTCGACCTCAGCGCGCGCACACACCACGTCCCAAAAGCCTCTGGGGGGGAAATTCCTCTACAATTTTTTTTTTTAATAGTTGCCAACATTTGCCGGCAACACTTTGTAAACGCGCCTTTCTTCCGTCACATCCACTGTAATTAAGCTTTCATGGAATCCTCGCTTCATAAGTGATCTTTAACAAAAAAAAAATCGTGGATCAAAACCAATAAAAGTGGCGATAAAATAATAATAATAAAAAAACCAAATATGTATTGCATAAAATTTTAACAAACTGTTAGTTGCTGTAGCATTGACTCCTGAGACTGGTCCGGTGCAAACGTACATGCTAACCTATCCTGCGCAAGCCTTTTCATTCCCACATTCTCCCTATTCTACTTGACGTATTCCATCCTTGACCTCACTCTTCTGTTTATTCCCTCCAATGCTACAAGACCCTCGTGTTTCAAATCGTGGCCTATTATTAATAGCAGTAACCTCTTCACACTAAACTCGATATACATGACTTTGATACCAGAAGTAAAAACAATTTACACAAGGAAGGGAGGAAGGAAGGAAGGGAAGTCTCTAACCATAATACAAAAGGGTGTACATTACAATGCCATCTATTAGCATATTTAATAAACTTCCCACCTCCATTAAACAATTAAAAATAAATCCAAACAAGTTCAAATATGAACTAACTAACTAAGTTCTTACTAAGGCCACTCCTTCTACTCTGTTGAAGAATTTATGGAGCTGAATGTATCATAGGGTAGATATTTATAATTATGTAAGAACATTATTAGAACACTAATTTTTTAGTATGGGATGTAAAAATATTTATCAATTTTATATATATATAAGGTACAAATTGTATGTCTTCTGTATAGAACTTAAGAAAATCTTATTATAAGTTAAAAGTAATCAATAGTTACAGTATATTCCAATATTAATAAAGCAACCTATGTAAAATCTCTGACTCGTTCCACATCCTTGAAGCTTGTGCTTGCTTCTCTATAGGGTTTATGGAATATGATTTTATACATACATACATTACTCTAAAGGCCTCCATATTGTTATGCCTTCTGATTAGAATTTCCTGGTTAGTGATCCTACCCCACCCCATCTCTCATTCTCCTATAACACCGCATTTCAAAAGCTTCCATTTTTTGTACCCTTTTCTGCAACTCCTACAGACCACGTTTCGCACCCACATAACCGCCACGCACGATACCAACATTTTTAGCAACGTTGAACTGGGTGTGAAGCGATGACGGCGGGATTTGCAGAAAGGAAAAGAATAAAAGGTTTGTAAATGCGGTGCTATAGGAGAATGAGATGGGGAACTAACGCAGAAGTTCTAAGCAGAATAGGAGAAGAGAGAACAATATGGAGGACGTTGACCGAGAGAAGGGGGTAGATTAATAGGGCACGTTTTCAGACACGAGGGTCTTGTAAAAGTAGCATTGGAGGGAAGTGAACAGAAGTGGGTGGCCAAGGATGGAATACGCTGTGAAGATTAGGAAGGATGAGGTATTTATGGGGAAATGAAAAGGCTTGCACAGAATAGGTTAGCATGGATCAGACCAGTATTAGGACTCAATACTACTACAACTACAAGAACAAATATTAGGACTTTATTACATATCTTCTTCTATGACCTGTTCTGTACAGCTAAAAAAAATTGTTTTGACATGTACGTTCATCCCTCAAGCATCGTAACATGAATTTATAAAGAGACTTTATATGCCTTGGGTTAAGACTGAGGGAGAATTGACACACTGGCCATTCGTATCACTCCAAATTTGGATTGTTTCATGGTAGTCATTATTGCTTCCCTAAGGACCTCAATTGGCTGCAGAGCAAAGGAGGAAGAATGCAACTAATTCTTATTATATTTAATACCGAGTCAATTCACTGAGGCATTTGCATTAACACATAAAAAGTAGGAGAGACGAGGAAAGTCTTTGTGGTGATCTTTCAGTTTACAGAACATAAATATGGATGGGCAAAAACAAGTCAGACCAAAATATTCAGTAACTAACTTCAAGCAATGCAAAATTTATTACAACTGATGAAAATACTCCTTCAAAGTTGGCAGTAAATCAGTATTCAGCATCAACTGTATACCGCATATATAAATGTACTTGCTGGGTGCCCGGTGATACTCGGGAATTAATTTATACTAACCCTGTTACAGTAATCTCTTTGTCAACACACGATTAAACTGTCTGCAAGAGTGTCACATTTTATCTTTTCACACACTGTTCGTACTTTATTATGTCATCACCATCACTATGACTCGGTATCTTAATCTAGTCAAGAAATTTTCTGAATTATTCCTTCGTTGCAGTTGATTTTATTTTGTTTTATTGGTTCCACTAATCCTCTATTGAGTCAATATGACAAATCAAAAAATATATGATAATAAAATACATAATTTTGAAAATAATACATAAATGTAACAAATGTACAGTGTATTAATAAACACTAAACCAAGACATCACACACACACACACAAAACAGGACCTATTGAACACAGATGTTAAAGAAAATACAAGTAACAGTTATACAAATATAAAATGTACAAATATATAATGGGATAATGTTCATATATAAAAATGGAGAGAAGAAATCACTACACAAAATGATAAATAGGTAATAATTTTTAAAGAACAGATACTAATCTTATTATTAACTTCTTTATAGGGAAGCACAAGGACATTCACAAACACTTATTTCCCCACAGAAAACTGACAGTGTAATTACTCATTCATCACAGAAAACGCAATCACAAACACTGTGGATGTTGCTACACTGGTCAGTGGGCAAGAAACCTTACACTCATCAAAGACGCCCACAATTGAAAGTTCTTCTTCTTCCTCCTTGACCCTGTAGCCCATTCAGGGCCATAAGCCCCCCCGGTCTCCGTGAATGTGATGTCACAAACATCCAACCCGCACGCCAGGATTCAAACCTGAGACCTCTTTGTTGTGAAGTAGCGATGCTAGTCACTACGCCGTGGGAGACAATTAAAAGTTAACTATGATAAGCCATTTATGATAAATTTTCATCTACTTTGAATATATCCCTTCATTGGGATATCCTGTCATTAAACTTAACTCATTTCAGATATAATCTTCTTTACTGTTCTTGTAGATATTGTAAGGAAAAGGGAGAAGTGGCTATGTCCATTTCCAAAAATTTAAAAGCATCAAACATTAACATCAGCCAATGACAGGTAAAAAGTTTAATTATGAATGGTAAGACCCACAGGGTTCAGTGTTGGGTCCTCTATTATTTACCTTCTTCTTTGGCTCTTCAGCCCATTCAGTCCTGCAGCCTACTGGGTCGATTGTATTCTGTCATCTTACATGACACATTCTGAATTGTGGTGAAATGTGGTCAGCCTATCGTTTCTCCGGCAGTCTTGAGCCCAGTCTTTATGACCATGATGTCACAGTATGTGGAGGTAATGACAGGTGGAAAATGGGCCATGACGTAAGGACAGTACAGTACGGCGTAAACATTGAAATGTGATAGATCACAAGGCAGAGGTCTGACAGTGTGATGAATTAAGATAATACGTTTTAAATGTAATAACATAGGAGATAAATCCTCAGGTATGTCATATAAGGAAAATAAATATCAATGTAATAATCTAGATCCTAGAAATGGTTGCTTGCATGTAAATACAAATCCTGTGTTTTTTTATAAAATATTTCTGATGAATATGCCTTATTGAACTGAAAGCTCCTGAAAATAAATTATATGACTGTCATTTAATAGTATAACATTATGCCAATAAACAAAGACTAAAATTGGGTATCCATTCTTTAATATCAACTTATAAAATAAACAGTCATTACAACATCAGTACTTATTTCTTTAGTTAAATTCTCTGTTACATTTTTTAAATTATTAATTGGTGTTCTTGCACTGACAATTTTCAGCCATCTAAGAAAAATTATTGTACTTTCAAACTTATTAATCATGATCGAGTGAAGGCTTTCCCGGAGTAAGTAATGTACAAAGTTTTCACGGGCTTCAAACCAGGTGAAAACACAGTAGTTCCACGAAGTGTCGGCAGCTGTCATTGCTACCCGTAGAACTAATGTGTTTTCACCCGGTTGGAAGCCTGGGAAAACTTTGTACCTTATTAATCATGCTGAAAAGTTTTTATAACTGTTATTTTTAACTATTATATGAACCTAACAGGTTAAAGATTTTTAATTAGAATTTTTGAAAATTTATTGGTGTCTTGGTTTGTTTTTATAACCAAGATAAGCACAGAATAATCCTTCTCCATTTAATTTTGTTGTGGTTTCAATCAATTACAAAATTCAATATTTAACTTAATCTGAAGTTTATAATTTTACAAATAAAAAAGTCAATTACTTGCATAACCACTTTATGTTCAACACAGTTACACAGAATGTTTCATCCTGAAAGGGAAAAAGGAACAAATTTCTTCAGGTGTTAAATTTTACCATGCATTCAAACATGCATCTATTATGTTAAAAATTGCATACTAGTGGAATATCATTCTTCAGTATATACTTGTTATGGGAATAGAGCACAATACAAAAACAAAGTTCCTTCATGAGTATGATGATGATAACAGCTTTCATCTTCAGGTGTTGTTGAAGAAAATAACTTTGCAAGTTAAAAAAGTTTTGTTTGGTTTAGTGGAGAGCTATTAATCAAATTAACTTGATATCTTTAGAACCAAAAATGATATTTCAAATACTAATCGTGATGATAATCGTGTTAATAATTATAATACTTCAAAATCTGGAGGCAAATTAAATTTTTATAAACAAAGCACATATTACCTGAATTTTAACAAACAAAAGAAATGAATTAGCTATATCTTTATCACAGATTGAACAGGAATTAAATAAAAGTGTATATATCTTGTGTATAACTTAACCTGGCCTCAGAGAAACATAGATTTGTTTATATTAAAAGTAATGGATATAATCTTCTTTACTTTTCCTGTAGATATTGTAAGGAATAAGGGAGGAGTGATTATGTTCATCATCAAAAATTTAAAAGTCTCAACCATTAAGATCAGCAAATTTAGTTTGGAACAACAATTTGAATACTCCGCTACAGTGATAGATTTATCTGATGACAGGTAAAAAGTTTAATTATGAATGGTAAGAAATAAAGGTGGGAGTCCCACAGGGTTCAGTGCTAGGTCCTCTATTATTCCTAATCTTCTTCTTGTTTGGCTTTGGCCTCCCAGGTCAACTGTGAGGACTGTCATCTTACATGACACATTCTGAATTTGGGGTAAAACATGGTCAGTGAATTGATTTTTCAGTAGTCTTAAACCTGATTTCCTTCACCATGACATCACAAACATCGAAGCCGATGCCGGTATTCGAACCTGGGTGCTCTGGGTTGTGAGGCAGCAACGCTAGCCACTACACCACAGGAGGCCGGCTCTATTATTCATAATCTATATAAATGATCTACCCAAATTATTAGATACAATTTTGAAAACTGTACTGTTTGTTGGTCATACAAGTATTTAATAAGTACAAATGACACTCTAAGTGAAGCAGCTACTAATGTATTAAATCAATTGCTTATGTAGTTTCTGTCAACGGACCATCACAATTAATTTTAGTAAACCATATTTTATACAATTCCGAACAACCAACGCATCTTTACAATCTGTAAACCTAGTAAATATTAACAAGGAAATACATGAAACTAAGTATGTTAAATTTTTAGGACTTTCTGCAGACAATAAACTGAATATGGAAAGAGCATTTAAAGAGATTCTTATGTTATACCTAATTACATGGATATCCAAACACAAAAATAATGTAATAAACTTACGCCAAACCGTTTTGATTTATTCCATATCCTCAACGCATAGCTTCACACAGAATATGACCGGCTCGGGGCAATATTTTTAAGATCTAAATTGAGATACCTGCAAAGGCTGTCAAAAAATGAAAACTGAGAGGAAACATATTGGCATAATCTTTATTTTTGACACTGGCAGAAATATACTGTTCGAACAGAGGGTTTAATTTTTAGGATCCTGGAAAGCGTGTCTTTCGTAGTTGATACCTACTTGTTGGGTATGTAGTTATCCAAAATTTGACCGAAATGTTTCCAATGATATGATGTACGCAAAAATTGTATATAATATCCGACGAATAAGCAATTATTAAATGGTAAAATGAATGAAGAAGTCGAAAGAAAGGTTTGATACATTTAAAGTTTTGGTTAATGTCTTCTCGAAATGACGTCGCGCTATTAATTAATTAATTATTGTTTACTGTATTGCATAAAAAGATTGTTTTCTATTTTCTACTAAATATCCGGGGAGCTTACATATTCTTCGGTATTACTTTATAATAAAATATATTTCTTTATTGTCAAAGATCATTTAAAACGTGCAATAGCATCTTTGACTGTAGTCTCTTGTTGCGTCTTCATATTGTGTTTTACCGCATAAAACTGTAACATTTGGAGAACTCTGTTAAATATCTCGATTTAGTTTGGATTTGTAGGTAGGTTTGGTTTTATATAATTGTTTGGGATACAACGATAGTATTTTGCTAATAAAAATCGAAGAATAAGCCAACGCATAGACCTATCCATTTGTGCACTGTGCAACTTATACTGAACAAGGCTTTTCAAATAGTTACAATTTTTGATTTAATGTCAGTTATAAAATGTCTTCTCCGATTTAGCAAACGGTATCTTAGCTTTTTCTGAAGAACGATGATGTACACGCGAGTATATTTTCTGATTTGTATGGTTTGAGGACAGATTTTCCAAATATGAATGTGAATAAGAAGAATTAATAATCTGTATATCAGACTTATACAATAAATTTTGAAAATTTTTTGAACATATATTAGACGTTTCGACCATCCATTGTCTGTTTTATGTTACATGTCTGTTATATGATGATAATGTTGATACATACGTACATATATGATTAAATACGGTAACATTACTGGCACAAGTAGCCTTTGGTATAACCAAATGTATGTCATCCCCACTCCCGTAGGTTATATAGATTGTATTTGCTATGCTAAATTTACATGTGTCGTGTGGGACAAGGTGGAGAGTTATCCCCCATCTGATTAATGCTGCGAAGGGAAGGGAAAACTGCTACTTAATTACAAAATTTTATTAATGGGTTTTAAAAATTATTTTAAAGGAAGAAAAAACTTTCACTGTGTTACAAAAGTGTCAATAATAAAGGCTATAAATTAATTACAAAGTTGGGAGGGGCTTAATCGTGACGTATTAAGTTTGGGGTATAACTTTCCTCTTTTGCCCAAGGAGGGGAGGTGGGAGGGGCTGGTTATATCAAAAGCCACTTGTTCCATAACTTAAAATATTGATATTCATCAGTGCCCTATATTATTTTTCTCAATAGAAAGACAATATCTTCTGATTAACCTTTATATATTTATTTTAAGAACCTGTTCAGATAAATTTATTATTCAAATTCATACCTAGTTTAACTAATAATTTTAAAATACAAATAAATTTACAACCCACATGACAGACGTTTAACAAAAAAAATTATAAGAATTTTTAACATAAACTAGACATTTTGACCATTCATTGTGGTCCTTGTTTTATTGACAAAGCCTGTCATGTGGGTCGTAAATTATTCATTTGTATATGTTATTCACAGACATTAATTGTTGTTATAATAGATTTCAACATATTATTTGCTTTTAGATATTTTAAGAATGGGAGACAGTGATGACGAATATGATCGGAAGCGTCGTGACAAGTTCCGAGGTGAAAGGACTGAATCTTACCAAAGAGGGGAAAGCAGACGTGGCGGTGGTAGTGAAGACAGGAGACGTGATGAGTGGATTGAAAGGTTGGTCTTGTGTAACAATTCCGTGGCCAACTTTTCCTCGTATAAAGGAATAAGTTATAGAACAGATCTTGGGGCTCCTGTTTCCTAAACATTTGACATAATCTTATTATGTAAATATGTGCTGTAAATAGTGGCTTTCACTTATTCCATATGGTTTTTTTGTTTGAGGGTGTGTGTTACCTTGATTTTATATTACAATAATTGCTTATTAAGTAATATAACATTTTCCAACATTATTAATTTAAGTTACTCCATAATTTATTTTTCATGGATAGGTATAAAATTTATAACCTACTAAGAAATGTGTAATATAGTAGTGTTCTAAGAGTGTAATGTCAGTTATATTGAAAAGTTACAGTATATAATGGCATTAATCAATACTTTGTGTATTAAATTGTGATGGGGAGAAAATGTCAAATAATTTTCTATTTAATTTTGTAATTCTTGGGCTAACTATTTGCACAGTATATTTATTGGAGTAGCTGTCAATTTTGATCATTTCCTAGAAAAACTGTTAAGATTCATCAAAAACATACCGAGATGATTACATATTTCTCAGTTGGTGGCAGCTCAGCATTGAACTATTATTTTTCTTTATCATTATCCTGTTCCTAAATTTGTTTCTAGTAGTGGACTATCCCCCAAACAATGTTGCAGGTAATTTATTAAACTTGTTTACTGTTGTATTTAGAATTGAATATTTTCCTCAATCAGTATTTTCATGATAGGTTTGATTTTGATTAGGTAATTTTCCAATTAAAATAGTGTTTCTAATTTCATTGGCTGCCGTGTACAGGGTGTATATGGTGTCACGTGTTGACATTGAAAAGTCCTCACAGTCTGTTAACGTGTATACAGTGAAGGGAAAATCCTGATTTATTGGTTTGTGAGATCATATTCCCTTATAGCCACATTTACGTGTCAGCAACATGCTTATGACTCATACTAATCCAATTTGCCTTGCATACTCACTAATTTGCAGTTAAAGTTTGTCACCACTCCACCCCAATCTCTCCATGAGTTTTGTCCAAAAAGCTCACCCTACCACAATCACCCCACATATTTGTGTTGAAAGCTCCAGGCCTTATGTCATGTCATGTCATGCTTGGTGGCTGTTCATTTCTCCAGCACGCAACACAGCTGTATTAACAATGAAGGTTAGTTGGGCTGCAGCATCAGGTGTGTCAAATATTAAAGCCCTCACATCACAGATCGACAAACATAAATTTTAAAATATCTCTGTAATTATTAGTAGACATTGAACAATTCTTTCTCAAGGGGTCTTAGAATTAGAAAATTACAACTCAGTCCTTCTTTTTCATAAGTGAGAGACATATAAGACAAACCTTAAGATTGTAACTCTTGAAAGCTTTTGAATCATTTAAAGTGCCAAATTGGTGTTACCGATTTATTGATTCCTTAAACGCAATCATCAAGTTTAGTACAAATATTATTATTTCTTATTAGTTTAAAAATGGTAATATTTGTATTTGACAGGTTGTAAGTTTACTTTTAAGTACCTAATATTGTATTTATGACATTTATCCTATCCTTTCCTTTAATCCATATTACCTTCTGTTTTTCTTTCATATACTTTTACTCAATTTGCTGCATGTTGTACACAATTTTGGCATGTCATTTGCTTGGAATTGCCTGTTATTTTATTATCAGAGGTGAAAATATGGGAAGAATAAAAAAGATATCACCAATAGAATCTAAAAAGAATCCTGTAACTACTCAAGTTGCCAACTTCAGGTATGTTTGGTTACCTTATATTAAATTTAGATGTATTGTTTTCTTGCAACATATATATATTTTTGAATTTGGGGGAAATAAATTTTGTTCCAGTGGAAAGGTATTTAATATCTTCATATTTAATTTTAAAGCTTCTTATTTTTGCACTATTATTTCATGCTCTACTTTTCTAAGATTATTTTGCTTTTAAACACATTAGGACTAGGTTGTATTGAATATTATGCCCTAAAAATTGTACCCAGGATCTTCACTGTAATCCTATTTTAGCAAGTTTTGCATAAAAGGTCATTTCAATGAAACACACATTATTTAAGTAGTAATTTGTTGGCATGCTGATAATGAATTTTATTGACTTCATCCTGAACATGTCAATATTTGTCACAGTTTAATTTGAGCATATTATGATTGTTGTTTGTGAATTTGTTTTTTCTTTTTCAAAATGATTGTCACTGTCATAGTGCAGGTTTTCCTTTAATTTATTTTTATCAATCTGATGCTCAATCATGTCTTGGCAGTGTGCAACGGTACAAGACTGACTTATTATGTGAAGTGCTTTTTCTGTCTTCTTGCATTTCCATTCTTACAACTATTGCTGGCAATTTAATTATATCTTTAAATCAGATCATTTCTATGCTCACTGTGTAATTCTAGCTATTTAATTTGTTACATGTGTATATGGTCTGCTTCATTTCTATTTTTCCCAGCGTGACATTATTGATTAACAATCTGACTCTGTAGTGCTTCGTTTGAATTTATACCTATTATAATTACACTTTCTGTTGAGACATATGTTTGTTTCCATATTTAAACTGATTTAGTTGAATGCACTTAGAGGAGTGTTTCTCAGTCCAAACTATACTTCCAGATAATGCTTGAATGTAGTTAATGTCAGTAGGTCATTTTTTGTATAAATCTTAATATTTATGGTAATAATTGTTTCAAATGGTTTCCCAGGATTATATTGTACAGATGAATATAAATCTTGAATTGATTTTGTGCTTTATTGTTTTACAATAATGTTTTACAAGAATAAAGTTTATCAAATGTGTGTACTTAAATTTATTTCCACCTTTAAATTGCTGACCACATGTACTTCATTATATTTAGTATTTAATTCATGCTTGATTGTTTTAAAATTAAACATTTGATTACCTTTTAATAACATGTCTCTGGGCTTCTGTTTGGTAATGGCTTTTAAAGGTGCTTTATTTACTTCAACTAACCATTTTAAGTTATAATATTGCTTTTCTTCTGCAGTTTAATTTGTGTTTAACTTTTTATTAAAATTATGTTTGATAATATTTGGTTCTGCAGGGAATGTCTCTTCACTATGTATGTTCCATTCTGGAATGGAACAAACACCAGATTGAGATTGCATTGCACCTTCTTTACCTTAATCCTTAGGGATTGACTTCTTCCTTGAATCAATATTTGCCTGTTGATTTCAGGAAGGGTCAAGTTTTAACTTTGTAAAAGCTGATTCTGTGGGCAAATTGTTAGAATACCCAAACGAAAGAAGAAAAGAAATAACAGCACAATTCGTTTTAATTGAATCAATTTTCCAGTCGGTATGTTTAATGATTCCTAAAATTTGGAATACGATGTAGCCACGGGATCCTAAAAAGTTTTGTGAGTAACGCTTTCTTTAAATACATTACAGAAGAAGCCTTAAAAAGAAATGGATAATTTCATTTCATATTTGAAAATTCTCATAAGATCTAAAGCATCAAAAAAAATTATGTATATATTTTTACATGAGTTTTCTTAAACTTATCTATTTTAGAGAGTCCTGGGGTAGTCGAAATCGTCCAAGAACAGACTACCGAGACTACCGTGGGGGAGGGGGTAGAGAGCGCTACAGTCCTGCTCGTACTCATGATATCTCCCCTCCCATGAAACGTGTCCGAACTGAATGGTATGTTAAAATGATTGTGCTCAGATGAGTGGTTGATATTCTTGCATGTAGATTTCCACAAGAATCAAGCTTTTGTAATATTTTCCCCACAGAAATATCTCTACTAAATACTACTTTTCATAGTCATTTTAAATCTTCATCCATTTGAAATGTGGTGATTTCCTGGGGATGATGTTAGGATGTTTTTTGTTTTCACGGTTGGTGTTACATGTTCTGTGAGTGTTATGTTTGGGTGGCAGGGATGACAGGCGAGGAGCCGGGGGATACGGCCATGATGCTGGTGGTGGGTACGGTGGAAATTATGGTGGCTCATGGGGACATGACAGCTATAACCAGCATTCGTATGGAAATCATTCCAATAATCAAAGGTAATAACTTCAACTTTTTTTTTTAAGTTTTAATTTGAAGATTTTTCACATTTATTTTTTTCCTATTCAATAAATGTGTGATTTTTTTTAAAATTTGGGAAAATGTTTTTGATTATTCTGTGTGTGTGTGTGTGTTTTAGGTCTTTAAATGGCATGCTACAGATTTGCATGATAAGATCCAGTTTGATTCTAAATTATCAGCGTGAATCTTGTAATAATTTGTATATAAAAATGAATTTGTATATTGGTCTTATTTTGTGTGTTGTAAGAATTTACCTTATTTTATTTGAGAACTTTAAATTTGAAGATAATTGTAGTCTTAGTGACATTTTTAATGTGTATATAGCATTAAGATTGTTGGTAATATTTTACAGTTAAGTAGTGTATTTTCACAGTAATTTAAAACAATTCACAGTCACAATAATTTTATTTAGTCAGAAGCTTTTGGATAATTTCACTATAATCATCTGAAACTAATGTATGTACATTACAAAAAGACAATACATATTTTCACTATACTTGCTGCAGAAAATTTTTGGTACGCTGATACATAAACCTTTCATATGAACAAATCATATACGTCATACTCCCTTCCAACACATTGGCAGTCGTCACATTTACCTACCCGTAGAAACCAGTGCACATTTTATGTACCCAAACATTACGTGGTTACTATTGATTTCAAAAAATTCTACATTTACAATATTCAACTAATACAATAAATTAACCTAAGAACAACATTATCAAGGAAGAACCTATTCCTAAATATATACACATACATATATTTATTAGTCATATTAATGATAAATTATTAATTGTTAATTTAATGTTTTTGTAATTTATTATCAGTTACATGGACTTAAATATTTTGTTATATTTTTTGTGCTGCTTTGGCTCGTCCAATTTGAAGAGAATTCAGATTATATCATGAAGTTATTACCTCATTATCTGTGATAAGTAATCAATATATAGTCAATTATTTCCTAAATAATAATCTATGCCGTTTCTTTTTCCAGTCGTGAGATGCAGTCGGTTGAAACACAGCCTCCAATGATGTCGTTCAAAGCGTATCTGCAAACCCAAGACGATAATATAACAGACGATGAAGCTATCAAGAAATACAACGAGTACAAGTTAGAATTCAAGCGTCAGCAACTCAATGAATTCTTTGTGACACACAAGGAAGAAGAATGGTAATTATTTTTTTCAAACATAATTATTTGATCATTGCAAGTTGTAAAGCGAGTTATTTATGAGGTTTTGTGCATTGATTAATCCTTTCATTTTGTTATATTTGTTTCCATTCAAATGAACAGATTTCTTTTAAAGCAGATGTATTTGTTGTTTAAAAATTCTTTGTCATTCTCTGTTCAAATTACATGTTGTTTGAATTCTACATTATTGTTTCATATATTTATGATTATCTGATATATTATTTTAGCTCATGCTTAGTTTGTGTGTCAGTCTGAATTATTTCAAATGAAACACATTACTGACTTGCAGAAACCTTCAGTGCATATATTTTTAGATTATTTTGAACATACCCAAAGAGTATAGGATAACCAATAAATATGTTTGACCAGGAAGTGGAAATTCACTTCTGTCAAATGGTTGCAGTGCTTTAATAACTTAAAGAACAGAAGTAGCACCCTTATTTAAATTATGTCTCCTTGTTTTTTCATTTTAAAATTTCAGAAATCAGAATATGATGAGGGCTAAAATCTTCTTTATTCTGTGCTCAAAGAACTTAAATTTTTGCAAGTTTAAATTGAAGCTTCAAGTAGAGAGTACTGCCTCCTTTCCCCTCTCGCACTCAATCAATTTGTAATTTCTTTATATGTACAATCAAACTTCCCATGAGTGGACACTAATGGGGAATGGGATTTTGCCCTCTTGTTAGAAGTGTCAGCTTATTCGCAGGCTGCATCATTCAGCATACACAACAATACATACTTACAATACCTATGTACCTTACACGTAATGCCATGTATCTATTTAAATTTGTCCAGCCAACTGACACTTGCCTTCAAGTCTGCATTGCCTAATTCTTTGGAAATTTCCAAGGCCCTTTCCCTAGCCTGGATGTTTTCAAATTTGATTTATTCAAGTCGTCATTCCAGTTTTATTTCCATTTTTTAAAAAGTTTTTCTTTATTTTCAAAGTTTTAAAAACTTCCCGATGTTGAATCTTCAAGCAAGAGTTGGACACTGATTTTCTCTTTTTCATAGACTTGAATTAACTCCGCCTTTTCTGTAATAGAAAGAATATTTTTTCGCACTCGTCTCCATAAATTGTTTTAACCTGGAACACACGTAACTCACTATGATTTAAAATACAGTTGTCTGAGAAGTGCTTCAGGATTGGGAAATTCCAGGAATATCTTCATCAGAGTAGACCGTCTGGCATTCCTGGAATCCCGAATTGCTTTCAACTTGCTGTCTGGTTGTTAGAGAAATTATTATCGAAAATTCTGTAATATGTGTCCGTGTCTATTCGAGTGTCGTGTTATTATAATTACTTTTCTTACTAAAGCTCATGGAATAATTCCAGGGAAAAGAAAATTGTCTGGGTATGACACGTCAGGTTAATATAAGTGTCTGTTTCAGGAAGTTCGACTGTACATTAATTCTTTTGCAGATGCAACCAAAATATATCATAATGTATGAAATAAACAGTTTTATGAGTGATGAAGTTGTCTTTTGATCTATTACATTTTTAGAAATTAAATATTAATCATTTTCTGCAGATGTTAATACTTGTTTGGTGTGCCACTTGCTTATAAACAAAAACTATACAATGCCAAAAATAATCAATTGGTTTTCAGTAAATAGGTTGATATTAGTTAGTAGTTCTTACAGGATTTATACCATTAAGAGAAGCATTTTGAATGTGTGTTCTTAGTTTTCTTACTTTGTAACCTATTGAAAGGATTAATTGTGCACAGCTATTTATGTTATGATTTAGCCTAAGAAATTGAATTAAAATTTTTTATTTTTTCAATTTTTAATTTTTCAAAGACTATTTTATATAATGATTAGTGTTTTTAGTTGTTAAATGCTAACATCAGTTCTAAGATTTCCTTCTATAATGTTATCATTCTTTCTAATTTTACAAATAATTCCATGATAGTATTTCCGTAGAAAACTATTTCAGCAAGGTTCTATCAAACTCGATTCAAGTAATGTATTTTACACAGCAGAGATTTGTTAATAGCAGGGGACTAGTTGGAGCTTAAGAAAAGTTTAATTCCAAATATAATGGTGAAAATTATATGATTTTTACCACATTGGTATATCTGGTAAAATAAACTCCTGTATGTGACATCATCTTCATGGAAAACTGTGTTGGGGAAAAAAAATCAAATGTAAGATACATGGAACTTTGTGCTGTGGTCGTCTTTTACTTTTGATTTATATTTCTTTTATTGTTATTAGTTTCATCTCGTAATCTTTGGAAACTGCAGATCAAGTATTCCATTCACGGTTTGCTTTCTTCAGAAATAATAGCAAATTGGCTGTATTATATTTTTTTCAATTTGTATCCGAATCGATTTTTCTGTTGGAATGTGCATTTAAAACAATTACATCATGGTCGACCAATGTGGGGTTAAAATAGCTTTTGAGACATTAAAGTCGACAGCTCTCTTAATCAATATGAAATTTTTTAGAGGCACATTTTTGCTCTAGGTTCAAAACTCCTGCAGTTTTCAAACGTATGAAATGAAAGTTTTTGGAAACTTTTGTTAATTTCTTGTGGATGGGCCATTGCATGGCTAATAATTTTTATTTTTACTGTTAACTTATGTAACTCATAGTTTATGGAAAAGTTTCAGTAATATTTGCAGCAAGAAAGGGCAATTGTCTGTTATCAACACACTTAAATGCTAAATTCAATTTTTTCCTACAGCCATCTTTCTTACGTTAAAGGACAACACCTCATCGAAGATATACAAAACGAATGCTTTTTTAATTTGTGTTACGTATATATGTATATTGTGTATATTGATCCACACACATTGAAAATGGAATATGAAAGATGAAATAATAATGGATATGCGACGGAAACATAATGCGATGAAAATAATGCATTGTGATAAATTAAAAGTTGTATTAACATAATGAAAATGATGTGATAAACATGTGAAAGAAGATAAGAAGCCAAGGAATTATTTCTAAACATTTCCCCCTATACTTAGTTAGGTACCACTGAGCACAATGCAGTGGTCGTTCGATTATATAACCCAAACTTTTTTATAGCTTTGGGTTTTCGCGGTAGTTAGGTATATTCTGCATTTATTATCCTTACATCAAGGGCTGCAAATGTTTTGCCAGCAAGCAGGTGAGATAATTCATCACTTGGATCATTTTCATTATATCCCAAAGTTAACATAATTTAATTAATTTCAACCAAGCATTTATAAAATAGGTTTTATATATACGTGGTGGTAATTCATTCACTGCAGTTCCCCTTTCTTAAACCTAATTTAAGTATTGTTTTCATCTTAGCCCGAGTTTCTGCTACTTGAATTTCTAAGAAATTTTGCTACCATAAGAAAGATGGATTTGAGTTTTTACATTATTTTGCAATGTGTAATGGAAACTTGATTCTTAGTGTCAGTTCTTCTTTTGTATGACAATTTTGTTTTGGTAATCATGCTATATGACTTTGTTTTTCTCTGCATTAAAGCTTATTTTCTATTTTTTGTAACAATTTAATGCAGCAATTAATTTTATTATGGAAGGAATTGATATTTGAAATTGCAAGTTATACAGAAATTTATTTGTTCCCTCTTTGTGCATCATCATGAGTTTTATATTTTTATTTTAGATCTTCCTTACTTTTATTCAGAAGACAAATTTTGAGAAAAAAATGGTTTGTTACTTTTAAAAAAAAATTGTTGATACTTTTTTACAAAATACCCTACTTACATTCTTTAATTTTGTAAAACATTTTCTATGATTTTGGGGGATGCAGTGAATGCATTGATACCACATGAAGTCATCACATTAAGGCGGTGTTGGTTAAATAAAATTGCTTAGTTTACAGTGTAATGCCGTTCATCAGTACCCCTTGAAAAACTGCAGATGTAATTGCACACAATTTTGCATAATGCCCTCCACATTTCTTTGAAGTATAAACAAGGCATCTGATTCTTCATCCCAGTGTAAAACGAGGCATAATTGTCATTTGCTGATCCATCTTCATGATGCATAGTAAAAACAAAACACATTACACTTGATCCTCAAAACATGTACTTTGCTCATATGGTGAAAATTGCAACTTTAAAAACATCTTCAATATTATGTATTATTATACATATTTTTATATTTCTGCAGGTTTAAGATCAAGTATCACCCAGAAGATTCAGTGAAGAGGAAAGAGGAACAAATGAATGCTTTGAAGGTACTTAATTTAATTAAGCTCAACATATTTAAAATTAAATATTAAACAAAACTGTTTAATTTATGTGACTTTGAAAGCAATATTTTTCAATCATCAGCAAACTCAGCTTTAACTTTGATCTTTATGAATGTTGGGAAGTAATATATTGGGAAGACTGTGATTTTGATGGGCCATTTTAAGGGTTGTTTATCTAGTGGCAATCCATTAACGCTTCATTGTCCTGCTCCCTAATGCTTGTTAAAATCCTGAGGTATGAATAGTACCTCGTGATGGAAATAAATATTCTCCAATTGTAAATATTGCCATAATAATAATTTGTCAAGGGAGTATGTACTTAATTTTTTTTTTGTAAACACATTTTTGACAACCACCATTACTTACACTTTCATTTAATATTTTCAGAACCGTGTGAATGTATTTTTGGAATTTCTTGAAAACGGAAGACTTGACAAAGTTTCTGTCGATGCAGATCAATCGGAACAGCTTATCAGACTTTTAGATGCTGTGGTAATTCGATTGGAGGGTGGCACAGATTTTGACCTTCAAGTATTAGAGGAGCAGAAAACTACCAATTCGAGTACAAGTAATTCTTCCAGCCAAGCGAACAAGACGAATAACAGCAACGCCCCAGCTTCTGACAAGACAAACGAACTTCCCGTGGAAACGGTAAAACAGGAGGAGGAAGAGTCTAAACCTTTCATTCTTGGAGAAGAGTGAGTGTCTCAGTCGATACTTAGACTTTACATTTATTTTTAGCTACTTTCATGTACTCATTGAAAAGTTCCTTTTTTTAATTGAATATTGCAAAACTCTGATTTTGTCAAATGGTAATAAGTGTTTACCATAGTTATTGCTTATCAGGGTATGGCGTCATTTTAAATCATTTTACATATATGCACAATGGTTTACAAAGTTTTTGTTTGGAGCATTTTAAATTAAAAGAAAACTGGTGTATTTTCATAATGAAATATTTCACCTTAGTTTGAACTCCAGTATTTATTCTTTGCTGTTGAAAAAAAAAAGTTCAATTCAAATACAAAGCATAATAGGTGGCTAATTTTTTCTAGTGACAAAAAGAAGGAAGAAGATAGAGCTCAAGAGCCTGAAACTAAGAAAGACCCATCTCAGCCCCTTAAACTAAGCATATCTTCAGAACAAGTCGAATTGCAAATGAAAGCAAAAGAATTCTTGAAACAGAAATCTTCTGAAGGAGACGATTCTCAAAGTAAGGACAATTTTTTTAAGTTTAACTAATTTATCGTATTCAATTAATTTTTCTGCTTCAGATTTGTATTAAAAAATTAATAATATATTTAAAATGGCAGTCGTGCAAGTCTGCAGTTAAAATATTTCATGGTTTTGGTCGACATCTTCTGAAAGTGCTGTTAGGTATTACAAACTATTGAATGTACTTTATTTATTTTTGTATGAATTCCAATGTTTCTAATCCATACTGGGGAAATAAATTAAGACAATTTTATGACAAATTCTTGTGGAACATTAATGTTAATTTGCTTTTTAGCAATACGTTTTTTGTAGGGTTTTTAGGCTGGGCTTTAAGAATCAATATAACATGTGGCTGAATATATTAATAAATTGTCAGGCAACTTAATTCCATTGTTCTTTGTTGCACTAACAATTTCAAATTATTTTCTCCTAGTTCCAACCAAGAAGCGAAAGCGGGAGTATGAATATGATTCTGCAAGCGAAAGTGGAGATGAGCGTGTGCCTCCTGGAGAAAGTAATGGTTAGTATGTTTTATAACCTATTTTCAATATAAAGTTTTCTCTGAATGAGTCTTATAATTTATACTTCTGTCATAAGTCATTACATATTTGACTTGTATGTTCAGATGTTGATGAAGAAGAACCACCTCCTCCCGGTATCGAAGAAATGAAAGATGAGAGTGAAGATGAAGCAAAGAATAAGAAAACTGCGAACACTGAGAAAATTGTAGACAAGCCTGAAGACAGTGGCGATAAAAATGTATGTTTCTGTAGGTGTAAATAATAGTTGAAAAAAAATATATTTCTTTTCTCACGTACTACATGTTGTTTTCAGTCAGATGACGAAGACAAGGAAAAGTCGGAACCTGTTAAAGCTTCTGTAGATGGGAGAGAAGGCAGTGTGGAAGAAGCGGATGATGGTATGGAGACAGAGGGTTCAGAAAAGGGAAGGGGAAAGTCACGTGAAAAGAGTGAAGAAACCAACAAACCCAGACCTCTTCATAGAACTGCTTCTATATTCCTCAGGAATCTTGCTCCTACCATTACAAAGCAAGAGGTTGAAGCAGTAAGTGTTACAATAGAATAGTCAATAATTTTCAATTTTGTTGAAAGGTTTTATATCATTATCAGGTTCTCATTTATGTTATTTTTTAAATCAGTTCATTTTCTTCCTGATAAAAAAAGGGAAAATTTATCAGAGCAGCTCAGATTTTCTTATTTGTACATTTAATTCTTTTCTCCTTTTGATTCATCACTGTATATTTTTAGTCGCATTTTATTTGAATACAAACTTATTGGTCTTTACAATAATTGTGGTTGATGTGTTTTCCAGCAGATTTTGTAATTATTGTATATTTAATATTTTCAGTAAGAAATGTACTTCTATGTTCTGTTGAATCCACTTGATTAAAATATTTGTGAACGGTCAATGTGTTTTCAAGATTCATTTAATCAGATAATTTTTTTTGAATAAATAATGGATGTGATGAGCATCAGATTGATATTTTTAACTGTGAATGCCAGAGTCGGTTGCACTCGATTGATTTATCTTTTCTTTTATTCTATTGATGTGGAGTTAAAGTAATTTCCTGTTTCTGTAGATGTGTAAACGTTACCCAGGCTTTCTAAGAGTTGCCATTGCTGATCCCCAGCCTGAAAGAAGATGGTTTAGAAGAGGTTGGGTAACATTTGAAAGACAAGTTAATATTAAAGAGATTTGTTGGAACCTGAACAACATTCGGGTAAGTCCCAGGGTAAGTGAAGGTACTTGACTCAGTGTTGTCGTAGTTTGGTCAGTGTTGTGAAAGCATGCTTTTTTTAAAAAAACATATATAACTTAGTGACCTAACTGTATCCTTAGGAAAGAGAGAGGGAATAGTGGGATTTAAAAATCTCATCCTTGTGATGCTGAAAAACAAAGAATCAATTTACAAAACATTAATTTCAACTTTTATATTAATTACATTTTTAACAAAGATTTATTCCAGATTAAAGGGGATAATAAGTTTTGTTTGGTATTTTATTGAAAATTGTAATTGGTTTGATTTGGTCTGCTTTAACAAATTTTTTGTTTAATACTGCCCCTGTATCCCATATGATAATGAAATGAGATAATTGGAAACTGGTCAAGTTACCTTACACTGTTAACTAATTCATGATGTTAATTTAAAAATTTACACATCTCAGTCACGTAATGGCATTTTTTAATCTGTGTTGAATAGGATACAGTTATGTTTTGAATAATCAGTTCATAAGAATGTTGAACATTTGAGAAATTTTTCATTTTTTGTGTGTGTTTTGTGTAAATTTTTCTGTTTTAGTCATCAAATCAATGTGCAACTGATTTAGTATTGTAGGAAGATTGTTCAATAATTCATACCTAAAACCTTCCATAAATTTTTTATACTTTTATAAAGATAATATGTTATGCAAACATGCAATTATCCTTTGTTAGTTTTAATTCACTTTCTTATGTAACACATGCAAGTCGAGTACGTAAAAAATTCAAGATTTATTTTAGGACAGCTTGTTTGTAATTAATATGCGTTACTTTTAGCTAAGAGACTGCGAACTTGGTGCGATCGTGAACAGAGACCTCAGTCGAAGAATACGGACGGTCAACGGTATAACCTCACATCGTCAGGTGGTAAGGAATGATATAAAGTTGTCAGCTCGAATAGTGCACAACCTGGACGCAAAATGTGGCTTGTGGGCTGACCTAGAAAGTATTAGTAGATTTGAAGCTTCTGATGGAGAAAAGAAGAGAAAAGATGAAGACCAAATTCCTGTAAGTTTTTCTTGCTTTTACTTTTATACAACATCTTACTCTTAATGTTTATAGCATTGTAATAAACAGAATAATCTTGATTTTATTGTGGACGTTTAGTTTAGAATGCAGCTTGTGTTTTATGTATCTATGAATAACAAATTCTGTCTTAAGCACTTAAGTAACTTTATTTCTGTTATCAAAATAAAATAGTCTTTAATGATTTATTTACCATCAATTGCTGTTCCTTTGCAGAGCTTTGGTCTTGTTTCTAAAAATCCTGTTTTAAAAAATATTACGGATTATTTAATTGAAGAAGCTTCTGCTGAAGAGGAGGAATTGTTGGGTCACTCCTCTGAGCAAGATGAGGGACAAGTTAGTGATGAAACAGCCACAGTAGACCGGGATGAAGCTCTGATCAAGGTATTCCAGTAATAACATATTTCCAAAATGTTGTCAGAAGCATGCTCAGGATATGACTGCATTCAGATTGAGGTATTTTTGTAAATTGATGCTTTTAATTAATATTTAAACAATTTAATATGCTTAAGGTTCTGGATCGACTACTCTTTTACCTGCGAATTGTCCACTCTGTAGATTATTACAATCACTGCGAGTATCCAAATGAGGATGAAATGCCTAACAGGTGTGGAATCATGCATGCTAGAGGAATACCACCGTCTTCCAAGGTTTGTCAGTTGTATGATGCAGTTACAATTATGTTTTCGAGTAAATTTTATTTTACTCTGTTGTGCTTTCAGGTTACACCTCAAGAGCTGAGTGATTATTGCAGAACGTTTGAACAAAAAATTGCCTCCTTCCTGCAGCCAATATGCAAAATAACTGATGAAGAATACAGTAAACTGGGTCATAAAGACCCTGACGTGTATCCTTTATGACTTACATTTGTAGGAGGCTCCAGCTTTAGAGAGAGTTTTTTTATCTTATAACAAATTTTTGGAACCCTAGTTGGTGCTGAAACAATTTGTAAAAATTCACTCAACGATCTCTTCAAAATAATGAAAGATAAAAAAGCCTTCCCCAGTGTATCTGCTGAAGAAAGAGTTCTCTGGTTGACACACGGAGGCTACAAAAAGAAAACCATAAGCTCCGTCTTCATTTTGGAGGCAAAGTGCGAGACGTCGCAGTTGAATCGCTGTAGCACCCACGTGGAAACTAGAGAACTTTTTTTTTTCAATAATGCAAAATATTTGACAATTTGTATTTTAATATTTTCTTAACGTTTGTTCAGTGAGGTTGAAAAATTTATTCAAGCAAACACTCAAGAACTAGCAAAGGACAAATGGCTATGTCCTCTTTCTGGTAAAAAGTTCAAGGGACCAGAATTTGTTAGAAAACACATATTTAATAAACATACAGAAAAGGTTGATGAAGTTAAGAAAGAGGTAAGAAGGTTTTTAATTTTTCTTTTGAAAATATACAAATGCTCAACTACTTTACAAAATAAGCAAGTTTTTTCTTTATTATTATTATTTATGCCTAGTTTTGTATAATTTGACCAAACTTTGAATATAAGTTTTTATAATTTTATCAAGTTTTACAAGAGAAAAATATATTGATATTAGAAAGGGATTTAAAGACTGTTTTTCATGTTTAACTGATCACTTCTTTCTGCTACAGCTTTGCTTATCAAATTGACCATTACTAATTTTTTTATAGGTTGAATATTTTAATAACTATTTAAGAGATCCAAAGCGACCCCAGTTACCTGAGCATCCTGGGAACCGTCAACAAAGGAAAGACTCTGGGGCAGAGCGAGATGGTTACCCTCCACCAGCACCTTATGTACCACAGTATGTTGTCTGAATTAAAATGTTTCATATACTTGGCTTAATTTGCAGCAATATATCACAGGGATTTTTTTAAAAAAAAATTAATTCAGCTCGTATGAGTGATGTTCAAGTCATTCGGAACTCGGCTTTTAAATCCGTTGACGTGTACAGATGATTGATTTCTTGTGACATTGGGAGAGTGATTTTCCTTCATTAGTTTACTTTTTGCAAAAATTTAAGTGTCAAAATACATTCATATTTAGTTGAGAGCACAATGTGTTTACATACACCATATTTAAATCAGAGTTGATTAGGCTAAAGTAAATTTAAATAGAGTTAATACTGTTCCTGAATACTATCTTATTTAATTTTGTTCTTGATTTTTTTTAATTTATCAATTTCAGGTACCAGTACAATTATGGAGGGCGTCACGCCGGTTACGGCCACAACTTTGGAGGATACGGTTACAACCAAGGTTACAATCAGGGTTACGGAAGACCGAGCCGAGGCAGTTACAACCGTGGCAGGTAGTGAAAATTTGTTGTTAATTTTTTTCCTTCAAAATTTTGAAGTAAATTCTTTTTAATAATTGCATTACCTGTTTGTGGGAAAACAATTCTTCCGTTTCAATTGGAACAAATTTTTTTTAATGATATCTTTCTCTTATTGGCAGGGGTGGTGGTGAGTTCAGACCAGTCATCCATTATCGTGACCTGGACGCTCCGAGAGAACCAGAAGAGTTTATTTGAAGTGTTATTTTGAAGCAATATTTGCTTTAGTGATTTTATTGTGGAACAACTGGCATGTACGTTTGTGTACATTATGAAAGGAATTCTCATTAAAATTGTCATCAGGTGCAATAGACGTAATCAGAGCATTGCAATTGTCCGTACATTCAGCTGCATTGTTAAACTTCATACATAAAGTCATTCATATTTTAAATACTATCATATTTTGAAAACAATTGCCATTTTACTTTCATGTTGTATTTATGTATGTGTATATAAATATAAACTTTTCCATCAACCAATTGCAAAGCTTTTTGCAAGCAGCTGTAGAAAGGATTGATAAATTCTTTTCATTGGCGAGTTCAGGTGAAAATTTTGACTTACTCTTCATTTTGAGCATCGACTGCTTGTTCAACATTTTACTATTTGTTTTATATTTTTCTAGAAATGCAATTGTTGCGACCATTTGATTCAGGTTTGCAATAAATGCAAATAGTGAACTTAAATGTTTTAGTGACTAAAAAGTTTGAAGAAATCTGTTAATACATTTTATTTAATTAGTCAGAAATATTTGAAATGAGCCACATTCCAAAAAAACATGTCAGTTTTTTTATGAAAAGGCAATAAAATGATTTTTAATAAATCTCCATGTACCTTGAATAAAGAAAAATAAGTTTTTCCTTTAGCCTACCTCACAACATCCACCAGAATGATGAGTTTGTAAGTAGTATTTAAGTACAAATGCTGTGATGAACTTTAAATTATTGAAAGGTGTTAAATAATTGACTAAAACCATGATGGGGTTACTGGGTCCTGTGTAGTAGTATTAATATGGTATTTCATTGTGGGAGTAAAAGTGGAACAAAATATATAAATGCACTGGGTACAAATTCAATGGCTTCATTGACACTGAAAACAAGAATTGGATTTTGTTCAGAGTTACCATTGTTGCTCCTGTGTACAAAGAAAACAACAGAGAAGTAGCTTAACGGAGTTAAAATAGTTGTGTGTATCGTGATATCTCGCTGCACTCGAGAAGAAAACCTTCGAACCCAACTTACTTCTTCTATCATTGTATTTATTTACCAAGAATTCCATCGACTAAAAAGCCTGGGAAATTGTGTTATTGAATGTTCCTATGAGTATGTACCTAGAAATAGACCCCCAACATTTTCATGGATAACTTAAACGTTAAAAACAAATTAGTCAAATAATTTATGATGTCTAAAACCAAATTAAAGTGGTAATTATTCTTCCTTTTGTAATGTATTGAGAAAATGTACAAATATGTTGTTTTGCTGTCTAACCTCGTAGTAATAGTTCCCGTTGAACTCCTCTCAGCACAAATATTCAATTTGAGTAATAGTATTTATTTCAATAGCAGTACCTCGGGTACTTCATAGTAATTGTTGGTTGTGTGGTATAAAGTGTAAGTATTGTGGGTAAATTAGAAGTGGTTTGGAATAGAGGATTGAGAGGAATGTTGAGTGAAAACAAGTGTAGTAAGATTGAGGATATGTTAAATAAATTAGAATTGTTAAAGATATAGAAACTGAATTCTGTATTAGTTTTTATTTATAGAATATATGAAGGCCACTTGCCAGACTATTTAAAAAGAAAAGAAAATTAGATTTTTATGCCTGTGTGACCTGATTCTTTGCCGATGAGGTGAATACTTTGTCCTAGGAGAGTATTACACCTTTGTATTTTCATCTTTGCCTTCTGTTATGCCAAACTGGACAATGACATTGAAATACAGTTTTGTACAAAATAAATAACCCATGTCTTACGGATGTAGCACGAGCAAAGGAAGACAAACTAAATCCCTCCTTCCATAGTTATTGTTTGCAGGTTTCCAACCGAATTTGCATGATGGAACTTGAGGTGTTCGTCTTAACGTTGGTCATCGCCATCAGCAGCTACTGTGGATTGTTTGCCAAACAACACGGAGTCAAGGACTACTTAGTTGGCAGGTAGTGTTGCGTCTGTAGACTGGTCTCGTGCCACTGTACATGCTAACATAATCTTCTCAGCATATTCCATCCTTGGTCTCCCCCTCTTCCGTTCTTACCACATGCACTTCCCTCGAAAGCTAATTTCATAACTTGGCCTATTAATAATGTACCCTTGTCTCTTTGTCAAAGTTCTCCATACTGTTCTCTTTTCTTTTATTCTACTTAAAACTTTCTCGTTAGTGATTCTATCCATATCATTCAAAACCATTTCTGCTTGTCCCAATGGTCCACTTTTTTAGTAATGATTTCCTAATATTCTCACTTACATTAAGCTTCTATTATTATATTAGCTGCCCAAGTAGCTGAATTGTTTATTATGGCTCCTTCCTACTCCCCTAATACTAAAATATCATCAGCAAACCTTAGGGTTTTTTTTTATTTCTTCTCCTTGTAGTATGATTCTTTTTCCTAAATTTATTTTTAACTTTTTTCACTGTCTGTTCTATATATATAAGATAAAGAGCATGAGCGACAGACTGCATCCTTGTCTTGCTGCTTTCTTTTCTTGCCCTTCAATTCTAATTACTTCTGACTTGTTACGATATCCAACGAAAACTGAAGTACATAAAAAACACGAAAGTATTACACCTGTAGGTGGTTTTAAGTATATTTGTTCCTGGATGGTTGGTGACAGTGATTGATTACCGTAGAAGTATTGTCAACAGTTTATGATAAATATGTCATATGTTATGACCAATTTAATAAGAAATTAATCGAGAATATTTATAGAAGTGACAAGTGAATTATCTTGTTTATTATTTATATTGGTCAATAATACAAAATGTATTAAAAGAGTTGTGGAGGAGAAGAATGTTTACAATCTTGTCCAGATTAAATTGATGATATACTTTGACTGCCTTATCCCATAATGGCCGATTTGAAATGTAATTAAGAATTTTTCCTCAGTAAGCAGTTTGTTTAGATATGTTGTTGTAAAAAAACTGTTAGCAAAGCATCAAGAAAGTAGAGACATTTAGAATGTAAAGCTTAATTTAGGGCGGTAATTGTTAACAAAATTTTGAGGAGCTGAACTGTGTGTATTTTCAGGAAAATATAAAAGTATAGCATCAACATACCTGAAGCATTGGACAGTAGATCATGTGGCAGAAGGTGATTGGGGATGGTCATGATACCGTGGCCATTTGGTGTACACGAGACTCTCATACCAATTACCACTAGGGAAAAGAAAGGAGAAATGGGATTTTCCCTTGGCGGGGGGGGGGGGGGGGAATTGATTTGGTGATTTTAATTGTTATTAAAATGAAAAATATGTGGAACTTAAAATGAAGATAAGAATTTCTGATAAAGTAATTTTTGTGTGGTATTAAGCCCTAAGACTGGTGTGATCCATGCTAACCTATCTTGTGCAAGCCTCTTCATTTATGAATAACTACCACAACCAACATACTCCCTAATTTCCTTAGCGAATTCCATCCTTTACCTCCCCCTTCTGTCCACTTCCTCTAACGCTAATTTTACAATGGCCTCGTGTCTCAAAACGTATTCTATTAATCTGTCCATTCAAATTCTACCCATTTGTACTCTCCCCTTTTATTGTCCTTAGAATTTCATCGTTAGTTACTCTATCCACCCATCTCATTCTTCTATAACACCACATTTCAAAGGCTTCTTCTGTCCTTTTCCTTTACCCACCTCCTACGGTCCGAAGTTGCACACCCGTAAGTAAATTCGTCTTCGTTGCCTGTGCTGCCCTACTATAGTTATTACGCTTACCCAAGCAGCAGAATTCCTTCAAAATATCCCTTCCTAATGTAGCAGCGTATGTTATGCCACAGTTTCCCATACTCCATAGCCTTGGTATCACCAAAACCCTCATATTGAACTCTTTCTCCAGGACCACTTTCATGTCATTTATTATGGTTTCCAAGTCTTCTTCTGACTCCCCCCCTTTTTTACAATATCATCTACAAACCTTAGGGTTTTCATCATTTCTTGTCCTTGCATTGTGATTCCTTTTCCATATTCCCTTTCTTCATCGCCTGTTCTATTATGCAAGTTAAGCAGCTTTGGGCGACAGACTACTGCATCCTTGGCCAACTCCTTTCTCGATCTTCAAATCTAATCCTAGTGGTTATTCCCGTCTATTTTCTAAGCTTTGTATAATTATTGAACGGGTTGACGAATTAAATGAGGACATTAGGTGTAATGTGTAACTAATCTAGTCGCCCAACTTGGCGCCAGAGGGTACGTTTTTCTTACAAGCTCGCGTGGTTTCATTTCGTCGACCGGCCATTGCAACAGAAGTAAGTAATTTGTCAGTTTATCTGACGGGAATGTTCGTATTTGTGACATAAATAATTGCTGTCATTTCTTTTCCCTTCTAATTATACCCCGTGTAGGTGTCTGTCTCGCTCGAGTGCTTCGTAATTACCATGACTGTTTACAATCGAAACGCTTCTGAAATTTTTCTTATTTTTTTCTTTTTTTACGAAATTGTGGAAGTGCGGTACGCAATTTCCATATCTTCCAGAATGGTGCTTCTTCGTTTTATCTCTGCGTGAGTGAGGCAAGTCCTCGGCGGCCATGACGCAAACGTCCCTCAAGTAAGGGGGAAGGGAAGGGAAACTCTTTTCACTAGATTATAATTCCTCTTGGCGCAGGTGAGCGCGATTTTTATATTTCAGTAACACTGACGGAGGGTCGTGGCGCATAAAACCCTTGTGAGTGGTTACTAAGATCGCAAGTTTATCTCTGTATCCAGAGAGAATCGAACATAGAGGTCTTTGGTTGTTTGTGCTTTGGACGGAGGAGCGTTGCTGGCTGGAACTGGGAAAACGAAGGAGTTCAAAAACATCACATCATTATTAATTATAACTTAATGTGGAAAGAGTTCAGTATGAGGATTAATAGAGGGCAAACCAAGGCAATGGAGTCTAGCGTGGTGAAACGGTGAAATAACAAAAGGCTTTCAGATTAGGAAGGAATTTGAGGAATTTTGCTACTTGGGGAAGCGTAAATAACTAGAGTAGGATAGCACGGACGAGGAAGAGGAATTTAATTACGGGTAATAGGAGCGTGAAGATTGGGAAATAGTTGCTAGAAAGGTTGGTATGGGGCGTTGCGTTACGTGGACGATAGGAGGTGCGGAAAGGAAAAGAAATATAAGCCTTTGTTTGAAATGTGGTGCCGTAGGAGAATGAGATAGAATAGGGTGGATAGAAGTTCCCCAAAGAATAGAGGGGGTGGGGGGAGCGGCGGACAATATGGAAGACGTTGACCAAGGGAAGGGATAGATGGAGACATGAGGGGGTCTTGTAAAATTAGCCTTAGAGGGGAGTGTGTGGGGTGAGGGAGGACGAGGATGGAGTACGCTAGGCAGATTAGGGAGGATGTGGTAGTTATGCGGAAATGTTAAAGGCTTGCGCGAGACCAAACTTAGGACTGAATGCCACAGCAACAACATTTCAGACATCAGTCTTCTTTCTCTTTGATTTTTCATCTTTGGTTTCAGTTACGTCACGTTGGACAAAGAACCTTTGAAACATGGTTGTGTCTGTGATCGAGAAGAAGTGAGCCATCTTTTTATTTTGTGCAGCTCACGATGGAAGTCGGCATGAGTCGCTTCGGCGCCGTGGACTACGTGGTGTTCGTCTTGACGTTGGTCGTCTCCGTCGCCATCGGCGTCTACTACGGGTTCTTCGCCAAAAATCGTGGCGTCAAGGACTACTTGGTCGGGAGCAGACAGATGAAGCCCTTCCCTGTCGCCATGTCGGTGCTGGCCAGGTAATACACACACACACACATACATTAAATCCGTTAACGTCTCGTATTAAAATATTTCACTTAAATAATTTTCGACCTGTTTTTTTTTTCAGAACAACGTTTCGGGCACATATTCGCACCTTCTTCATGTTTTTTTTTAATATATGCGCTGAAACGTTGTTCGATTAAAAAATGAAAGAGACCCTTCTTTGAAAAAAAAACTGGTCGCAAATTATTTAATTGAAATATACACACATTTCCCATCATAATAATGATGATAATTTTTTCATTTTTCTATTTTCAATCAGTCACATAAATAAACCATAACTGTAATCTAATTTTAATTTCAATAATTTTGAAATCAAAATTAAATTATATTTTTGGTTTATTTAAGTGACTGAATATAAAAAAGGAAAATTTCTATAACAAAAAATTCAGTAATTTAACAAAATTTAAGAAATTCCTTGAAGAAACAAAAAAAGTTAAATAATAATTGTAATAGGACGCCGATTGTATATACTTAAGGAGTTTTTTTTGTTGTTGCAAACTTGTAGATTGTTTCCTGTAACCCTTTCGTTATTATTTTCTTTCTAGGTCTCTTTTTCTTTCATTTCGTCTTCGTACCATTTTCTTCTGTACGTTTTCCTCCTCTTTCCCCTTTCTCTATGCCGGTTCCCCATTCTCAAATTTCTAGTTGCAGTCTCCCATGTCGCTCATTCTTGTGCTCATGTGCCCGCAGCAGTCCAACTGCCCTTCCTTGAATTTCCTACAGTTATTCTTTCCTTCAAGCTCCCTTTTCTTATAAAATGTTTTCTTCATTCCTTTTATGACAAACAACGTTTCAGCGCATATTCGCACCTTCTTTATGTTGTTGTTTTTGTTAATGTCCGCCGAAACGTTGATTACAATTGAATTATAAAAAAAAACTGCCTGAAAAAAAAAGCCGGTTGCAAATTATTTTATTTAAATATATAAACATTTCACACCGCTTGGAGTTTAATAATATTGTAATCTTTCAAATCGACGGCGATTTTATGTAATTCAGTAGGTTTTTTTTGTTGCAAACTGCAACCCTTTTGTTATTCTTCTTTCTGGGTCTCTTTCTCCTTTATTACTTCTTGCACGTCATTGTACCGTTGTCTTGTGTAGGCCTTCATCTTTTCTCTTCTTCTTTGCCGGGTGCATTCTTCTTATGTAGGTATTTTTTTTTGTCCCCCCGCATCAGTTCAGCTGTTCCCCAATTATTCTTTCCTTCAAAAAAGTTCAATTAATATTGCCCTAAAATAAATAATCTCTCCCCCATCCCCCTATTCATCTCATTCTGTGTTAATTGCAGCACAATCTCCGGACTTTCCCTCCAGGCTTTCATCACGGAAATTTACCTGTTCGGCGTCCGTAGTCTGTACCTGTCAATCTCCTTCGTCGTGTCGGCCATCTTGATGCACTGGCTCTTTCTGCCCGTCCTGTACGAACTAAAACTGACGTCATCTTACGAGGTACGTTCCGCTTCTTTATTTTTCGTCTGCAAGGTTTTCTTTCTTCTTTTTTCACAAATAAAATTTTGTATTGCTCCTGTATCGTATCGTCCCTTTACATTCGTTCTCGATGATTGGTTTTTTTTTAGCAGCCAAACATGTCGGCAAACAAACTTAATCAACATTCAGTTATTATGAAATACAACGTTTCGTCCTTCTTTTTTTGCAGACTTCTTCGGGTAAATTATTCATTTCGGCCCGTAAACAGTCGCTGGAGCTGAGATAACATCAAATTACTCACAATTATATTATTTTAATCCATTGAAAAATTTACCTGTTGTATTTTGTATTAACAATTTATTAATTCATTAAATTTGTTTGCTAACATATTTGGCCGAAAATATGTCACAAAAATTCGATTTTCGAAAAATAGTGCGCCATATTGCGCTCAATTAAATATGGCGGACCTTTTAATGCTCTCTGACGTCACACACTTTCACTTCCCGACACTCACCCTTATAAAAAGACATCTCTCTCACTCTCTCTGTTTTTTTAACAGGCTACATGAGGGTGATCCTGAAACAGGCAACTCCCCTTTAATAGCATAGGAAGGGAATTGAAAAGGCGGGGGGATGCGGAAGGTAGAGCAAGGTAGCCAAGGGTTAACTAGGGCCCCCGGGCTATGGTTTAAGGATCCTACCCTCATGGTGTTTCACCTAAAGAGATGCAGGGAAAACCCTGGAAAACCTGCATCAGGTAGGTCGGGCATTGGGTACTATTCTCACGCCCTTCCCTGTGAATGACGGGAGACGAGTCTGCTGTGGGGACGCAGCATTCCCTTCTCCATCAGTTTCAGGAGGCAGTTGGCCGACTGATCCAATGGGATTAGCGTGGACAACTCTTGCAATATGCCCAAGGTCTTTGACCCCGGTACATATACCTCCTAAAATAGGTGAAGGTGTCTCGGCATATGAGAACTTTGATAAAAAGTACCCAGAGAGAGAGAGATGCGAGGCAATGCACTTGAATATATATAACTTTTAATCTTCCCAAAAGAGAGAGAGAGAGAGAGAGAGACAGTTACATACAATAATTCTTTATTGTTCATTTATGTGTTTGTGTGTTTTTTTTATAGTACCTGGAACTGAGATTTAATAAAACCGTGAGGACCCTGGCATCAGTCATGTTCCTTTTTGACATGGTAAGGTTACACCCACTGGAATTATTATATTTTTTTATGTTGATAATGTTAAACGGTAATTTTTTTGTGGGTGTGTGTGTTTGTGCATAGATTTTCCTTCTTTATAACGTGACATTTTTTTATTTTTCAGGTGATCACGATGCCAATGGTGATATTTGGCTCGGTTATAGGAGTAACTCAAGGTAGGTTGCTGTGAAGTTACATTCATGCACATGTAAACTAGAAATTCATCCTTACTGGAAAACGAACTGGGAATATGTTCAGTTAAAGGGCAGTTGTATTATGATCAGGAAGCAAAAAAACAAACACACACACATACACACGTCAATTATCTGAAATTTTTTATTTATACATTAGGAAAAACAAAGCAGCTAATAAGCAAATAATTTCGCAATGTTCCGCGTTCCTAATTTCGCAACTTCATCAGGGCTACACAGGGACAACAGCTAAGAACTGGCTGCAGCTTCAACAACTTGAAGAAATATTTTTGGCCGCTGGATTTAAATCGTTGAACCATCCAACGGTTTAGACACAGAGATCACTGTGGTTGGTGAGTTGGTGAGCCTCAGGGATGGAGTGAGGGGAGGGGGGAAACGAGTCTGATGAGCTCAGGGCCGGGAGGTCCTGGGGGAGTGGGAGGGTTGGATGGTATTCCATTAATGTCTACCCACAAATTAATATCATGCAGAGGAAAGATTCCAAGGTGTATGCTCTGTCTTGTTTACAAGATGAAGATAGAAACGTCCGCCATCTTGGTTATTGAATGAAGAGTTCTCGGTATTCTATGGCTGACATCGCCATCGTCTTCACCTACGTCCTCTATCTTGTTTATTATTAGTGTTACCTTTGTTTTCTTTCCTTCCTCCCCCTACAGTGACTGGAGTGAGCATGTTCATCATCGCCCCACTAGTGTCCTTCGTCTGCATCTTCTACACTTGTGTGGTGAGTTTCTACTACTACATCCAGAGCAATACATTCAACCTGCCAGAACGACGTTTCGTTCATACTTGCGGGATTCATCAGGTAGAAACTTTTAAATGAATTATTTATGTTGGACCGGGTTCAGGGCGGAGCCAAGGCTGTCGTCTGGACGGACGTCGTGCAGATGATGATCATATTTGCTGCCACCATGTGGATAGTTGTGAAGGGGACCGTCACCGTGGGGGGCCTCGACGTCGTCTGGACCAGAGCCTCACATTCGGGAAGGATAGAGTTACCAAGGTTACACAATCCTGCAATATTCTTTTTAAGATGTGTTATCTTTGGGTTGGGTAATATTGATAATTTTAATTATATAAATTATCTTTGTCACGACCATGGAAGGTTCCAGACTGGTTGAGCGCCACGGTTTGTCCGCCATCTCGGACCTAGTCACGGAACATTCCGATGACGTCTTATGGATTGGTCGTGTACTGATGATGTTCGTCTCTGCTCGCAGTTTGTCGACGGACCTGACTGATCGCAACACCCTGGTGGCCATCTTGTTCGGCGGGAGCTTCTTCACGTTGAGCCTCTCCTTCTCGCAGCTCATCATCCAGCGTTACGCGTCGCTGCCGACTTTGAGATCAGTGAGAATGTGAGCTCGTGTTGTTGTTGTTGTTGTTTCCCGTCCATCCTCTCTCTTTGTCCCTGTTTTCCCCTAGCCTCGTGATTAATTTATTCTTCTTTCTCTCCATCACTCAGGTGTCTGTGGTTTCAAATGTCCGGCTTGCTGCTGGTCAACCTCCTGGTGGGCTTCGCAGGTCTGGTCGTGTACGCCGCCTATCACGACTGCGATCCTTTCACCGCCAAGGTTTCTCGTTTATCGCATTCTCAAAACGAGTTGTTGTAACTTTCTTCTAGTCTCACCCTCATTTATTGACAATTTATTATTTGCGTTTGTCAGTCACATTTCGAGGCACGGGAGAAGGGCGCTGCGAGAGTTAGTTTTCTCGCAGGCGCTTCAGCCCAGATTGACTGCGGGGCTCACCTGATCATGTCGGGAATGCCTCCTGCACTCTCTCTGGGTACCTTTTATCAAAGTTCTCATATGCCGAGACACCTTCACCTCTTTTAGGAGGTATATGTACCGGGGTCAAAGACCTTGGGCATATAGCAAGAGTTGTCCGCTAATCCCATTGGATCAGTCGGCCAACTGCCTCCTGAAACTGGTGGAGACATGGAGAAGGGAATGCTGCGTCCCCACAGCAAACTCGTCTCCCGTCATTCACAGGGAAGGGCGTGAGAATAGTACCCAATGCCCGACCTACCTGATGCAGGTTTTCTAGGGTTTTCCCTGCATCTCTTTAGGTGAAACACCGGGTAGGATCCTTAAACCATAGCCCGGGGGCCCTAGTTAACCCTTGGCTACCTTGCTCTACCTTCTGCATCCCGCCCCCTTTTCAATTCCCTTCCTATGCTATTAAAGGGGAGTTGCCTGTTTCAGGATCACCCTCATGTAGACTGTTAACCAAAAAAAACAGTCACATTTCGAATGTAGTGAAGTAAGGACTGGTTGTCCGAAATATTTGCTTACATCAAGCTACCAATGATTATGGTCACCGTGGTCGAATAGCTTTTTGGAGTTTGATGACTGACAAATTGAAAGGTTACATTGTCAATTAAATGAGTATGTATGTATGATAATGGCGTGTCTTCCCCCCCTGCCCTCAGTTGGCGACCCTGAAGGACCAACTGTTGTCGCTGTTCGTGGTGCAGACGTTGGGTGAATATCCCGGAGCTTCCGGACTCCTGATCGCGGCTCTGCTGAGCGCTGGTCTCAGGTGAGGAAGGAACGAACGAACGGTCATCCGTGGACCGTCCGCGATGAGTGAGGTTGTCACTGCTGTTGGCTGGTTCCAGCACTCTGTCCTCGGGCTACAACTCTGCCGCCGCGGTCGTCTTGGAAGACTTCGTCAAGACGTTCCGCGCCGAGAAGATCACCGAGAGGTCGGCCAACTGCGTCGTCAAGTCTGTGGTCGTCATCTTGGGCGCGCTCAGTTTGTGTCTCTCCTTCTTCATGGACAAGCTCGGACCAATCTTTCAAGTGAGACGCTCGTCTGATTTCCTCAAGGGTTTAAACTGAGCGCTCTCTCTCTCTCTCTCTATCATCTGTTATTATGTTGACCTCTTCCTGTTTAGGGAGGGAGATTCACACACTAAATTTTAAAATGTACCGTTAAATATGGGGAAAATGGAACTCATATTTCCCCCCCTTTTTTCCCCTCAGGTGTCATTTTCTCTCCTGGGGATCACTAGAGGACCGATCGTGGGGATATACATTGCAGGGATGATGGTGCCGTGGATTACCAGCAAGGTGACTTCTTCCTCTAGTATCATAGTAATAAGAACCCAGAATACATCTTATTAAGAGTTATTAAGGTATGTTCAAAAAGTATCGCCAATTTGGTGTTTTTTTAAAAAATTATTTATTTTTTCACCAATATCTATTTTGTATCCTTCCCCCGGATATAATACATTTATGTCAACGTCTCTTCCAATCCTCGAAGCACTTGGAAAATTCATTTGTTGTGATCCTGTTCAGCTCTCCCTTCGATGCAGTCTTTATCAGGTAATTTGAATAAAATCTGGTTGTTGTCTGGTTTATATTTTCGATTATTGTCTGACAGCCCACACTCGTGTGTGAAAGCAACCTTCCGTGTGTCCTCTCAGGGAGTGTTGGTGGGCGCCGCCGCCGCCATCCCCATCATGGCGTGGATAGTCTTCGGAGCTCAGGCTGCAATCGCGTCGGGACTCGTCGTTTCTCCAGAGAAGCCCGTGTCGATCCTCGGCTGCGCCTTCAACTTCTCCGTGGCCAATCACTCGACCGTCCCGCAGGAGGCAGCGTAAGTGATGTCCTCTATACGCGCAGGACTCGGACTGAGGGAGCTCCACAGAACAAACCCGTGGGGCGTGTGGCAGATAACTTTTTTTTAAATGTAAAGTATTCAGTAAGGTCCTCGTGATTGGCGTTGTCCAGGTACGTTCTCCCCGTGTACCGCCTGTCCTTCCTGTGGTACACCACGGTTGGAATCGCCATCACGTTGCTGGTCTCCGCTGTGGTGAGCTGCGCGTGTGACGTCACGGATCTGCGCAACATGGATCCCGCGCTCGTCGTCACGCCGCTGCGCCGTTTCTTGCCCAAGTACAAGAAGGTGGAGGACGACGACGACGGACGCCATCTTAGGGGAGCCGAGTACCGTGTACGTTGAATTTCTATCCAATTCCTTAGGGACTTCTCCATGCTCCCTCCCTCTAATCCTAATCCTACAAGACCCTCTCTTCCCCTATGCACCCCATCTCATTCTCCTAAAGGCTTCTATTCTTTTTCCCTTTCCACAACTCCTATTGTCTTCATTTCGCACACACACACACATGACGCTATACTCCATAAAAGCATTTTTAGCAATCAATTCCTTATATTAGCCTTTAAGGAAATTCCTCTTCCTTTGTCTGTGCTATCCTACTCTAGTTATTATGCTGCCCCTTAACTTCCCTTCAAAATATCCCTTCCCAATCTAACAACCTTTGTTATTCCACTGTTTCCCAGACTACACTCCATTGACTTGGTTTTACCTCTATTAATCCTCATGTTGAAATCTTCCTCCAGGACCACGTTCGTGCCCAAATACTGCAATATATATATATTGCTTCTCCCGCAATATGATTCATTTTCCACATTTCGTTTTTTTAACTTCCTGCATCGCTTGCTCTATTTATAAGCTAAACAGAATGGGGGTGGGGATGGGGTGGGGGACAGACTGCATCCTTGTCTTACTCGTGTCTTGATTTTTTGCCTTCTTTTCTTGTATTTTGCTTTCTTTTATTGATCTTCATTTCTAATTACTGCCGACGGCCTTTTGTAGAGGTTATGGATAACTCTACTTTCTCGATATTTCATTCCTATCCTCTTCAAAATCCTTAGTAGTGTAGTGTGTGTTCCACTTCACATTATCGGGAGGCTTTTTTTTTCTAAATCCACAAGTGCCATGAACGTGTTTTTTTTCTTCTTATCCTGTATTGCAAAATTAGACACAGTCTATATTCCTTCCCTTGTCCCGTACATTCTTCTTCATATCAAACTCCCATTCTATTTGTCGTTACATTCCCTTATATACTATTTTCGTGAACATTTCGCACGCGTGCTCTCCTAAACTAATTGACCTGTGCTGTTCGCATCTATCAGTGCCAGTCTTCTTCGACATGGGTTTAATTAGGTTGTTAAGTTTCAGCAAATTAAAATATGTTCTTAAACAAAACAATTTAAGGTATATAATTTGGCTCCCAACGTTGGGCTGTTTGGAATCTCTACTTATATCCATTTTAAGAATCGGTATTTAAAATTACGTCTTACGGAAGACTGTAACTGGTGACAACATTTTTTTTTCTCTTTCTTCAGGTCGTTCCTCAGACAACAAGCCGTTCATCGGAAAACCAGCTGTAGATATTTTCTCAGAATGGCGGGGGAAAGGGGGTCGGGGGGCGATACAACAAACAAGTTTACACAACGTTACCAATATCTTTTAATTTTATCATCAGCTCGTCTGCCCTCATTCCGCAGATAGAGCGTGACAAAACGCACTCTAGTTGAAGGTACTGGGAACAAATTACGATATTTCGCTTGCAATCGTTTGTTGAGTCTTTAATCTAACTTCAACTGCTCCTGACTTCTTGGGGGGTTCATTTACAGTCACTCCCCGTCCTCAAACACAATCTAGGTTAATTAATTTTTTTGTTAATGAGTATTTTTTTAACGTCATTTAATGTACCAATTTTTGGGCAATTACACTCTGGGTCTCTGTACGAAGTCCGGTAGGGAACTGAAGCCATCAGGGCCCCTTCCTTTTAAGTCCTCAGGTGTTATAAACATCTTCACAACGAAATCTCATCTCATTTCCAAACAAATTTTTTTTTCATAACTCGTCCGCGAAATTTTCTGCGGGAAATTTTTTTTTTGGCGTGGTCGTGGAACCGGTTGTTTCGCCCCCCCCCCGTAGTTACCAGTTGTTGACGGAATTGTTTGTTTGTTTGTGTGAGTGTGTGTGTGGACAGTGGTTCCGATTTTCTCATCGTTGCTGGCGTCATCGAGAGTTCAAGATCTGGCGGTCGTCACAGCGGCTCAACAAAGCTGTGGAAGAGGATGACGATCTGTGGGGGGGGGGCAGGAGGAGGAGACGTTGGACAGTGACGTAGCAGGGACTTGAGGAATTGCAAGAGTTGGAGGGACGGTGGAGTTGGACATGTTCCATTTGGCGCGCACATAGCTACGAGTTAAAGGGGTGTGTGAGGTCCGTACAATACATAAAAGTTGGTAAGTTGGGGGCGGGGAAGGGGGGGGGGTTTGAACGACGATGGGGGAAAGTTCCTCCTAAAAATGACACAATTCCCCCTACTTGCCGTATAGAACCTCCCCATTGCAGATTTGTTGTAAAGCGCCCGAAGAGTTTGGAAGGGAGGAAATTCACAGAAGAATTAAAAAAAGAAAATAATCGTGAAATAAACCGGGAAGTGCTGAGTACTGAAAACAAAAGTGTTTTGTACGATTTTTAACTTTACAGGATTATTTTTTTCTTATTGTATAAATGTGATTTGTAAAATTTATTTTATAAAATAAAGGTTGAAAAAAATTTAATGGTTCTGTTAAAACGTTATTTTCTGTTCCTTTCATCTGTAAAATTTTTAAACACAAAACCCAAAGCGCAAACACATTTAGTCTGAGAACAAGACGATTTCCTTTTACCAGACGCTAGAGGAGACTATACTTTTTTTTTAGAAACTTTGTGGGCGAGAAATGTGTCCATTTAATGAAGCAGGTAAGGCCACGACGAGATTCTTTAAATTGATTAATTCGCATTTCCTTGGGTTATATTATTAATCGAAAATTGTAAGGGAAATTAAGATTAAAAATGAGTAATACAGTGAAAAGGAAAAATGGTTTAATTTTGCTGACGAAAGAAACCTTAATTTACAGAAATTAAGCTAAATGACAACGAGGATTGAGAGATAAAAAATGTAGCGTGTGATGAGCAAATGAATGAACTTTAATGGGGGAGGAAGGGGGAATAGTGGTCAGCTGTTGCGGAGAACGTTTGTAATGAAACTACAATCAAATGTACAGGTTTTCTTCGGTTTTTAACTTTCCAGGAGTATTCTTCGTATAAATGTAAAAGGATTGTTATTTGTGTAAATTTTTAGAAAAATAAAACTTGTAAAACAATTGTTTGATTCTGTTTAAACATTATTTCTATTCCTTCCCCTCTGCAATGTTAAAACTAAATTTCGCCTCTGTTAAGGGCGGGCATATTTAGTGTGAAGGGAGGAATGTTTTTTTTTTGCTGCGGTCTTGGGGGAAGGTTTGCGATTATTAAACAGAAACACGTTAAGGTACCACAGTCTGCGTTACAGACAAATGTAATGTTGGCTGAGGATCTTGTGTGTGGATCCAGACTTTGGGGGACACGAAACCTGTCAAACATGTTACATATTTTTCCATTGCAAGCGACCGGAGCAGAGTCCTGTGAGTCTAAACAGAAACACGGGGAGGCTCAACACGTAGTGTAACATGTAAGTGACGGCCGGGTTCACGTGGCTGAGGCCGTTAAGGCGTGATCGTCGGAGGATTCGGCGACACGAGTTCAGATCCTGGCGACGGTCCCCGTTTTTTAATTGAGCAAAGCATCCCTAGCGAGTCTCACGGCGCCATTCACCTGCCTAAAGCAATCACTGAGGGTGCAGGATTCTTCTTTTAACTTACACAAGTCCCAATCGCTGCCCTTGTTGAGGCATTCCACTAGAGCCTGCCATGCAGAGAGAAGCAGCACGGTGGCTGAGTGGTCAACGTCATGGTCCGGAGATCTCAACGACCCGGGTTCAAGTCCGACCACACTCTAAAAATTTTGACCTTTGTAGGTCAAATCCTACTGTGGAGCTTACAACGGATAATAAAAGTTGGAAGTCGATGTTCAGAGTAACAAGACGGGAGAAGGCGATTTCAATATTTAAAAAATTACCAAGTTGCCAGCCTGTTGACATATCACGGGCATTCAAGGCTCTGCTGTCCGTGGATTCCCCGTGGCTGAGGCTGTAAAGGCACCACCACTTGGGATCTAAGGAGGCGGCGGTCAAGGGTTCGTAACCCAGCCAAGACACCATTTTTAAATCATATTAAAAGTACCGAGTCCAACGCCATCTGTCCCTCAGTGGTGGAAGTTCACTTTAATTCACCAACTGTGACGTAGTGAAGGTTCTTCAGTTGGATTAAATGCAGTTCAAGGCACCAGGAGCTGGTGGCTGAGGTCGTTAAGGCTATATTCAACTCTGGGTCAAGTCTCAGCACCGGGCACGAATCTCGCCTGCAACTACGTTTTGACAAATATCCTCCGGCCAATCACCACTTCCAGACTTGGACTTAATCGTGAGGTGGAGTATTCGTGCTTCAGTTTTTCTTCCAAGTCCATAACCGTACCCTTGTCAATGTATTCTAATGTAGTGGAAGACAAGCAGCTCTGTGGCTGAGTGGTAACGCTCACGGTCTGTCTGGTGTTACCAGCGTTCAGGGTTCGATTCCTACCTTTGTCTTGTGTTTTTATCTTTCAGGCAAACTCGCTATGAGGAGCTTATAAGGGATATTAAGAAGCGATTCTGGGAGTCCGTCCGTGGCTCAATGGCTAGAGCGCAGGCATGTCGGGGAGAGCATGTCTGCAAGTCTCTGGCAACGAGTCCGGGCGGTTCCTACCTAGCCCTTATGCCATCCCTATACTCCTTTCCACCCCTCTCTTCGCCTCCCCTCTCCCCGTTCGGGGGGGGTTGGGGGGGGTGAAAGGGAGAGGGGTGGCTTGGGCTGGGTCGGAATAATAGACTATTTTAGGTCGGACGCTCTGGTCACGTGATACCTGCGTCATCCAAGCCGCCAACTTCGAAAATCCACCAAGAGCATCAAGAACAGACGTCCAAACTTAAAGTCCAGCCGGAACCACCAAGAGACCATAGAGAAATAGGAGAATAAGACCGACAGACACGTGATGCCTACGTCACAACAGCCGCCAAATTCAAAGTCCAGCCGGAACCACCAAGAGACCATAGAGAAATAGGAGAACAAGACCGACAGACACGTGATGCCTACGTCATCCAAGCCGCCAAATTCAAATTCCACCCGGACCACCAACAGACCATAGAGAAATAGGAGAACAAGACCGACAGACATGTGATGCCTACGTCACAACAGCCGCCAAATTCAAAGTCCACCCGGACCACCAACAGACCATAGAGAAATAGGAGAACAAGACCGACAGACACGTGATGCCTACGTCATCCAAGCCGCCAAATTCAAATTCCACCCGGACCACCAACAGACCATAGAGAAATAGGAGAACAAGACCGACAGACACGTGATGCCTACGTCACAACAGCCGCCAAATTCAAATTCCACCTCGGACCACCAAGACACCAAGGCAATAAACAGACCGACAGACACGTGACACCTACGTCATCCAACCGCCAAATTCAAACCCTACCTGGTCTATCGAGAAACCAGAGGAAAAAATCGAAGAAATTTTACATCGCGATGACGTCATGATGACGTCACGATGACGCAGAGGTCACGTGACAATGCGTGCGTATATAATATATAAAACATCCTACCACCGACCCCCCTTCCCAGGTGTCTTAAAACCAACCGCCGACCCCCCTTCCCAGGTGTCTTAAAAAGCAAAACGGTAGCTGCGCGGCCCTCCGCCACGCTCCTCCTCCCTCTCTCTCTCTCTTCCTCTCCGTCCCTCCTCTTCTCCTTCCCTTGTCTCTGTCTCTTCCACTTACCTTCAATCCTCGACGTGGTGATTGGCTGGACTCTTCCTGGTGATGTTTTTCAAAATTTAGCTCCTGGCAGGACCCGAACCCGTAGCTGAGAGTCGTTACACCACAGGCTCACGCCTTAACGACCTCAGCCACCAGCTCGTGGCGATAGGAACGCAATTTAATCTAACTTAAGAACAGTTTTCAGGCACACTTTATGTATTAAATTAAGCCAGTGCGTTTGACCTACACCAGCGACTTTCTCAATGTTGTTAAAAATGTTATCCTCGCCGGGACACGAACCAAGTGACTGAGACCCGCAGCACCGCAGGCTCGCGCCTTAACGCCCTCAGCCACCAGCTCGTGGTGTCAGGAACACCATTTAATCTAACTTAAGAACCATTGTTATGCATACTTGATGAATTAAACACAGCCTTGTGCGCTTGACTTGCACAAGGAGATTCCCGGGTTTGTTCAAAATGTCGACCTCGCTGGGTTCCGAACCCGTGTCTGAGTCTCGCACCACCGCAGGCTCGCGCCTTAACGACCTCAGCCACCAGCTCGTGGTGATGGAGGAACATTCAATGTATCTCAAGAAAGTTCGCTCTGGCACTCTTTGTGATTAAAGTTAAGTTCCACCACTGTGGAACAGATGGCGTTGGACTCGGTACTTTTAATATGATTTAAAAATGGTGTCTTGGCTGGGTTACGAACCCTTGACCGCTGTCACCTTAGATTCCAAGTGGTGGTGCCTTTACAGCCTCAGCCACGGGGAATCCACGGACAGCAGAGCCTTGAATGCCCGTGATATGTCAACAGGCTGGCAACTTGGTAATTTTTTAAATATTGAAATCGTCTTCTCCCGTCTTGTTACTCTGATCGTCGACTTCCAACTTTTATTATCCGTTGTAAGCTCCACAGTAGGATTTGACCTGCAAAGGTCAAAATTTTTAGAGTGAGGTCGGACTTGAACCCGGGTCGTTGAGATCATCGGACCATGACCTTGACCACTCAGCCACCGTGCTGCTTCTCTCTGCATGGCAGGCTCTATTGGAATGCCTGAACAAGGGCAGCGATTCGGACTTGTGTAAGTTAAAAGAAGAATCCTGCACCCTTAGTGATTGCTTTAGGCAGGTGAATGGCGCCGTGAGACTCGCTATGGATGCTTTGCTCAATTAAAAAACGGGGACCTCGCCAGGATCTGAACTCGTGTCGCCGAATCCCACGACGATCACGCCTTAACGGCCTCAGCCACGAGACTCGACACTGACGAGGGCCGTGAACCCGGCCGTCACTTACATGTTACACTACGTGTTGAGCCTCCCCGTGTTTCTGTTTAGACTCTCAGGACTCTGCTCCGGTAGTTTGTCATGGGAAAATATGTAACATGTTGGACAGGTTTCGTGACCACACACAAGATCCTCACATTTGTCTGTAACGCAGACTGTGGCACACAGATGGCCGGCTATTTACCTTCAAACATGGAACTACTCCTCGTGCTTCTGTTTAATAATCGCAAACCTTCCCCCAAGACCGCAGCAAAAAAAAAAACATTCCTCCGTTCACACTAAATATGTCCGCCCTTAACAGAGGCGGAATTTAGTTTTAACATTACAGAGGGAAAGGAATAGAAATAACGTTTAAACAGAACCAAAAAATTGTTTTACAAGTTTTATTTTTCTAAAAATTTCCACAAATCACAATCCTTTTACATTTATACTAAGAATACTCCTGGAAAGTTAAAAATCGAAGAAAACCTATATTTTCCCATATTTCAGCGAATATTTATCTTCCTGTTTTATTTCACCCTTATTATCTTTCCCTGTGACTTTCCCCCAGACTCTTCGGGGACTTTACAGTTGGCGAGATTCCCGTGTATTTTCGGGACGTCGATCACAGTCTATACATCTTATATGTCAATTTTCACCCGAGTAGGAATTTCATTTACCTTATTCGAATGAGATTTCTCCTCTTTTTTGATAACTGCATATATACTATATTTCACACCTTCGTAAGTCTTGAAACATTTTTCATACATTCTATTGACTTGACCTCTTGTTAGCGTATTTTCTGTTTTAACTATTCTCGTCTTCCCAACAGTTTTAAACTTAGTTTCACACCTTTTTATATTCCTCTTATCATTACTGTTCTTAACACGTGGAGACCCGTCGCGGTGTTATTCATTCCTCCACAACACCATCGTGTTGATACATTGTTGTTATTTATATATTTTTTTCTTTCCGGACCATGACCTTGACCACTCAGCCACCGTGCTGCTTCTCTCTGCATCGCAGGCTCTATTGGAATGCCTGAACAAGGGCAGCGATTCGGACTTGTGTAAGTTAAAAGAAGAATCCTGCACCCTTAGTGATTGCTTTAGGCAGGTGAATGGCGCCGTGAGACTCGCTATGGATGCTTTGCTCAATTAAAAAACGGGGACCTCGCCAGGATCTGAACTCGTGTCGCTGAATCCGACGACGATCACGCCTTAACGGCCTCAGCCACGAGACTCGACACTGACGAGGGCCGTGAACCCGGCCGTCACTTACATGTTACACGACGTGTTGAGCCTCCCCGTGTTTCTGTTTAGACTCTCAGGACTCTGCTCCGGTAGTTTGTCATGGGAAAATATGTAACATGTTGGACAGGTTTCGTGACCACACACAAGATCCTCACATTTGTCTGTAACGCAGACTGTGGCACACAGATGGCCGGCTATTTACCTTCAAACATGGAACTACTCCTCGTGCTTCTGTTTAATAATCGCAAACCTACCCCCAAGACCGCAGCAAAAAAAAAAAAAAAAAAAATCCTCCGTTCACACTAAATATGTCCGCCCTTAACAGAGGCGAAATTTAGTTTTAACATTACAGAGGGAAAGGAATAGAAATAACGTTTAAACAGAACCAAAAAATTGTTTTACAAGTTTTATTTTTCTAAAAATTTCCACAAATCACAATCCTTTTACATTTATACTAAGAATACTCCTGGAAAGTTAAAAATCGAAGAAAACCTATATTTTTCCATACTTCAGCGAATATTTATCTTCCTGTTTTATTTCACCCTTATTATCTTTCCCTGTGACTTTCCCCCAGACTCTTCGGGGACTTTACAGTTGGCGAGATTCCCGTGTATTTTCGGGACGTCGATCACAGTCTATATACATCTATTTATGTATATATATGTCAATTTTCACCCGAGTAGGAATTTCATTTACCTTATTCGAATGAGATTTCTCCTCTTTTTTGATAACTGCATATATACTATATTTCACACCTTCGTAAGTCTTGAAACATTTTTCATACATTCTATTGACTTGACCTCTTGTTAGCGTATTTTCTGTTTTAACTATTCTCGTCTTCCCAACCGTTTTAAAATTTAGTTTCACACCTTTTTATATTCCTCTTATCATTACTATTCTTAACACGTTGAATATCCGTCGCGGTGTTATTCATTTCTCCACAACACCGTCGTGTTGATACATTGTCATTTATATATGATTTTTTTCTTTCTTTCTTTCCGTTCGTTACCTTCGTTTCGCGTACGATTTTGTCAACCCTGTATGTAGCTTTGTATTAATTAACATAATCACCTTTATGACTGACGCCGAATTATATGCAGCTCCTTTCTTTATTATATATTAACCATCTGACGCGTATGTTCAGCATTTTTTTTATTAACCAAAACCACCCTTAAGCTCTACTAACCAGTGTTTATAAAAGAACTGCAAGTAAAACAGTTTGAAAGAACTTTCAACGAATCAAAAAACTGCAGACTAATTAATTTAAATTCTTTATGTTATGTATTTATACGTACTTGACGATTTCCCATGTTGCATTTATGTAATTGTATGAAAATAAAGTTATTCTTATCTTATTTCGTCAGCAGGTGTGTTTAGTATTGTGACACCATATTATTTACCAGTTCTTAAATTCTAAGCAGTACTCACTCTTACTTCCCTCGTGTGCTTAAGACCAGAAGTTCCTTCATTATTTGGTCAACACTCTTATCATCTTACAGTTAACTGTACCAGAGTTTCACAAACAGCCATTTACCATTTAGTAGTAATAGTAATAATAATAAACAACTAGCATGTAAGGGTTCCTCCCCCCACTCCCCACCAATCAAGGGCAGTGACATCACCAGCATTAGAGTCACTTCCGTCAAGGGCCAATTTGGGTACTCACTCACTTGGTCGAAAACTCTCTCACTCAATCGAGTAATTTTTTTTTTTAAGTAAGTGACCTCTTACTCAGTTGTTGTGGAAGCTGTTGAAAGATTGAGGGATCAAATTTTATTCTTTATTACTTACATACAATGTCAAAAGAGGAATTGTGTGTGTGCTGGATTGCCTCCGTCCATGGAATGAAACCGTTTAACCAGAACAGTCTCAAAAAAAATGTATTTATTGCATTTATAACATTTAAAGAAGCTTTCGAA
>CM067382.1:62507202-62560316 GCA_034510155.1 Eucriotettix oculatus | reverse complement strand
GTTGACTCTGGAGTGGTGTGTGGGTGACACCCCCACCCCCCCCGAACACAGACGGTTGCGGGTGTGTATTGTGGTCGAGTGCATAGAGTCCTCTCGTAGAATGAGAGACTATCGAACTGGACCAATAGGGTTACATGTAGCCCGAACCCCCGCGGGCGAAGGAGGGAAAACGACGGAACCTTGACTTATGTTTACGCAACTGTTAAATTCGGTCCGCCAACATGCTACAGATAACAACTACTACTACTACTGCTACTCGTGGTATGTGGATCAGAGAGATTGCGATCTCACAGGGAAAGGGGGGAGGGGAAGGGGGAGCGCTTCTGTGTGTGTGTGTGTGTGCGCGCCACAAGTCAAGCTGATGGATGGCTCGAGGCCGCTTGTCATTGCGACACCACTCCAGAAGATAAGAGTTGCTGCTTGCAGGCGGCGGCCCTCTATCGATCATACGCCATGTTAGCCAACCAACCAACCAGACAGACAGACAGCCAGCTTTGCCTCCTCTCAAATATCAACCACTTTCGCCAGCTCTTTGCTGCCTACAAAGAGGGTCACACCAATTCGGATTCTGGAAAAGGCCAACCTCGTAGCCAACAAACACACAAGCCGCGGCGGTACTGTTGAAGTTGTGTTCTCCGGATTTCCTTCTTCAGATGGCGTCTGACAGCCATCGAAACGTTTAGGGAAAACTAACTTCCATACCGGAGTGGATTCCTCACTTCATTTAACAGCAACACCGGGGAAACCCCCAACCCCCTTACGTTCTCTTTGGGTATTTTTTTTGGGGGGCAAAATTTATCGCTCAACGTCGTTGGCGATTTCAAAAAAAAATTGTTGCCAACATTACGGGTAAAATCGTCATCACACGCGACATTAGTTTCAATAAACTGTTTCGTCCTCCTTCCCTGAAGGTTGTTATCCAACGCGGTACAATCACAAATCATGAGCGTCCGTGACGATGAGCTGTAACGACTTACACAGGTGATCGGTGAGGAAGCTGGTCGACTGGCCCACTGGGAAGAACGGACAACTCGTACAATTCGGCCGAAGGTCTGCGACCACGGAACATACAGGTCCTGATGATATAAAGGTTATTTGCCATTGAGAATAGGGTTGAGAATAGAGGGGAAGGATAACAGGCTACATGAGGGTGATCCTGAAACAGGTAACTCTCCTTTAATAACATAGGAAAAGAATTGAAAAGGGGGGGATGCGGAAGGTAGAGCAAGGTAGCCAAGGGTTGACTAGGGGCCCCCGTGCCGTGGTTTTAAGGATCCTACGCGTGTGATTCATCTAAAGAGATGCAGGGAAAACCCTAGAAAAAACTTTTTTTTTCTGGGTTAACAGACTTTATGAGGGTGATCCTCATCGCTGACAGCCATCGAAACGTTTCGAAAACTAACGTCGATACCGGAGTGGATTCCCGAGAGATAACACACTTCATTTAAGAGCAACATCGTAATAAAACCCCTACGTTATCTTGGGTGATCCTGAAATAGGCAACTTTCCTTTATTAGCATAGGAAGGGAATTGAAAAGGGGGCCTTTTTTTGGTTAACAGGCTACATGAGGGTGATCCTGAAACAGGCAACTCCCCTTTAATAGCATAGGAAGGGAATTGAATAAAGGGGGATGCGGAAGGTAGAGCAAGGTAGCCAAGGGTTAACTAGGGGCCCCCCGGCTATGGTTTAAGGATCCTACCCTCATGATGTTTCATCTAAAGAGATGCAGGAAAACCCTAGAAAACCTGCATCAGGTAGGTCGGGCATTGGTCACTATTCTCACGCCCTTCCCTGTGAATGACGGGAGACGAGTTTGCTGTGGGGTCGACGCAGCATTCCCTTCTCCGTGTCTCCACCAGTTTCAGGAGGCAGTTGGCCGACTGATCCAATGGGATCAGCGGACAACTCTTGCCATATGCCCAAGGTCTTTGACCCCAGTACATATACCTCCTAAAATAGGTGAAGGTGTCTCGGCATATGAGAACTTTGATAAAAAGTACCCAGAGAGAGTGCAGGAGGCACATGATCAGCCCCGAGACAAGCCCGAAGTTAAGTCCGATTTTCACTAATATACCTGCGAGAGCTCCAGGGTTCATGATCTTTTTTGGCATGGGGGAGTAACAGGCTACACATTTCTATTTGTTAGTTTGTACATAGTGATCAGAAATATATATTTTGCTGACTTCGGAACTTGTAGATAGTTCCAGAGACAGTTTAGTTTAGAATATCTTCCAGCGAAGAGAATCTTCAGCGGTCAGCTGACAGTCATCAGTCATCTGGGTGAAACTGTAAGTGGATCAGTGGATTTGGGTGAGTTTTAAATTTTTTTTAATCAAAATGCTTGAAGCCACTTTTTGAATATAACATCTTTGATGGTCTTCACGAATCGTTTCATTAGAAACGTATCATGGAGAATTGTTCTTAGTTTTTGGTTTGATTGACTACGTTGTAGTATACCAATCTTGAACTTGGAAGGGTAACTCCATAATCCAATCAAACACGTCCGAATGGGTCTTGTGAGAGTTTTCTCTCCTTTAATAGTGCAGGATGGGAATTGTAAAGGAAAGGGGGGAAAGTGGAAGGTTGAGCAAGGGTTGACTTTTTATTGATTATAATTTTACTTGACCTGTTTTCTAGATTCAATAACAGGTCTGTTTAACAATATTTTTCTTTTGTTGGTACATTTTTTTACATAGATATAAATATGTATGAATACAATAATAAATTATATGCGTATATTTAAATTTGTTTTAGCATGTAAGATCATCATCTGTTACACTAGTTTTATTATTATATTATTTTCGTGGTTGAGAGACTGAAGGAGAGAATTCTTAATTTCCTCGTCTCCTCCTCCTCATCCTTTCAACATTTATACATTTTGTTTGTGAAACATCTCCGGTTTTCCGGTTACGACCCACGTTTCCGGATCTCCATGACGCGTTGGTCGAGTAGTTGTAGGTTCAAATTTTTTTTTTACTAATTTTATACTCTAATTATTTATGACTGTATTTGTATTAGCAGAGTTATGTAATTTGTTTAAGATAATTACTTGATTAATCTTACTATTACTATAATTTATATTCTATTTTATGTTGTGATGCCTATATTTTGGTCCTTATACTCATCCGGTTCCTGGATTTGAATGTCCGGTCCGATGATGATGAGTATATTAGGATGTTATGATCTCTTGGTGTATGTTTGGTTTTACTCGTGGGGAGGTTGAGGGAACTGAATCTGTCCCAGATTTTTCCCCGCTGCCTCGTTATCAGTGTTACCAATCATCTTCTCTCCACACAACCCCAAAACAAAGCTGGTCGTGTGTTGACCAAGCACAGAGCGAAAGTTGGCAGCAGCGGCGGCGGCGGCAAATCGTACGTAGCGAAAGGCGGGCTTGATATTCCTGCTCTGATAAAACCAGTCACCGTGCTCTTTAATTTTCCACGGGAGGGATCCATAAATTTTCCCTCGTACCTTTCCTTTGCCGCTCCTGTTGGCCGTTTCTTTTTTTTCCCCCCCTTCTCTCTTTCCTATTGGGCCTGATCTGGGGTTCCACACGAGCTGTTCCGGAAACACGATCAACACAACAGATCAACATCGTAAATTCAATTAACGGCCGGCCCTAAAGAAATGTACTTTATTTCTCGATCGGATTCAGGTATAATTACTTGAATCCCGTCAGGCGATTAATTCTCCACCCAATCAGTTGCGGGATGATGACGGTTCATTTCTTCTTCCGGGAAATACAGACGATCTCGTTTCCAGCAATAAACCATCTTCTGTGTGCTGTCATTTACTTTGTGCAACACTTTTATATTTGAAACAAATAATCTGTATTAAAAATTTTAATTAATTAATATTTGATGTCATATTTCATACACTTTATATTTTGATATGACTTGAAAAAACGAACGGCTTTTGCTTGTGGACATCATGTTAATCATGTAAACATCATGTTACAGTGTTGGTGTTACGATTTCGTAATCGTGAAAACATCAAGTTACAATATAATGTTACGATTGTAGAATCGTGGAAAAAAAAGAACATGTTAGATTTTAATGTTACAATTTTGTAATCACGAGAACATCAGGTTACAGTTTGACGACGTTACAATCCGTAATCATGTTACAGTTTGGTGTTACAATTTTGGAATCGCGAAAAAAGAAAATGTTATGATTTGATGTCACAATTTTGTAATCACGAGAACATCAGGTTACAGTTTAACGACGTTACAATCCGTAATCATGTTACAGTTTGGTGTTACAATTTTGGAATCGCGAAAAAAGAACATGTTAGATTTTAATGTTACAATTTTGTAATCACGAGAACATCAGGTTACAGTTTGACGACGTTACAATCCGTAATCATGTTACAGTTTGGTGTTACAATTTTGGAATCGCGAAAAAAGAAAATTTGATGTTACAATTTTGTCATCATTATTTTTTTGTAACATTATTAACACGTTGTCCTTTCATTATTTCTCCAACAGGATGTAAACCAGAAGAAGGTTCAAATACGTACTGAAACGTCGATCGTTTGAAATAGGACATAAGATTTTGTTTACTTAAAAACAATTGCAATTTTGAATACAGAATTTTTGGTTCATATATAAAACGTCAAGCTTATAATTAAATTATAAAAAATTAATAAAACATACTTACAGGTTCTATGATTTCAGGTATTCAGGTGAATAATAGAATAGGTAGGATCCTTAACTTACAGCGTGGGGGCCTTAATCAACCCTTGGCTGCTTTTCTCTCCCTTCCACATCCCCCCTTCCATCCCCCTATGCCAATTTCCCGATCACCCTCATTATGTAGCCAGTTACCACCCCCCATAAAAACGTACTGATAATGACGATATTATTAATAAATAGCCAAGGAAACATTCTGTATTCAGAAGTTTAACCGTTTTCTTTTTGTCTCGTTCCCTGAGGAAGTCGACAAATATGAACGAAACTTTATTTCACATTAATTATCAACATTATATGCGATAATCTGCTGTATTTATTATTATTATTTATATCTTCCTCATATGTATTAAATCCCTTTTTAATGGTTTTAATTTTAATGTTTTGTCTTAATTTAGTAAATGAATCTCATTGTACAATAACGCGTCACATACATTTTTTACCTTACAAAAATTTCTCAATTACGTAGATAATTTTATTTAATTAAATGTTTAATTTTAGTTAATAAATTTTTTCATTTATTAATAAACAGACACTATTTTCAGTTATAAATTAATAAATCCAAGCCAATTTGTCAGCGAGAAAAAAAGATTGATATTTATTTAAGACTTATCTATACCGTTTCTACCACACTTGTGGACTTCTTCAGGTAAATTTTAAGTGGCTAAAACACTATATCATGATAGTCGTGGACTGCGTCACAATTGTTTGCTGAGCAATTGGGCCTAATTTGGCTGATTATTTCTTAAATTTACTTTTCATGTGAAAATATGTAGCCCAGTTCAAAGCCCTTTATAAAAAAAGTTTATTTTTTCTGTATTAAAAAGAAGAAGAAAAAACCCACAACGTTTCGTTATACGAATCTGCCATCTTCAGATCATATTCCAATTGTCATAAAAACGCTACGAACTCTTTGAGACGACGTCACGACGCCTTCTTAGAGTGCGTGTCTTACATGAGGAGCCTTAGATTGAAAGAGCTTTCAAATTTTTATCCAAATAGTTGTATATTTCGGTATTAAAAGAACCCTGAAGATGGGCACGAATACGTACCGAAACGTTGATTTTTTTTTCTTCAAAAAAATAAAAAATTAAACAACCAACATGAAATTTGGTCATTAAATGCTTTGTATTATTTTAGTTTATGGACGTTTAATAAGCTCAGATACTTTTTTTATTTCTTATCTTAATTTCGTGTGATTTCTGTATCGGTTTGAGGGTTTGCCTCATTGTGTGTTTGTTTGTCTGTCTGTGGCTTGTCTAGTTCCCTTAAAAAGCAGTATTCTTATGTATGACGACTGAATTCCCCCCTCCCCTTTTTTCCGGGGATCAAATTATAGATGAGGCGGAATCTCCATAATGATGGTCCTAAGTATCCCTGATCCCGTGTTTCCGAGGTTGTCTACTCAGGGTCCCCCTTATTTATGTTCCCGCGATTGCCGCAAAGTACCCAATTAGGTAGGGCGCGCACAGCGCCCAGGAAAACGATCCTCAGTTTGTTCTTCTTCCGCTTCTGGTTTTGGTTTTCCGAGGGAGGAGGAGGAGGAGGGAACAGGGAGGCCGAAACTGGTCCGCCTCCTCCTCCTCCTGCAGCAAGCAGCTGAGGAGAATAGCGGCAAGAAAGTCGTTAAGGCGTGTTACGGTCCGTGATTTATAGCTTGATTCGGCAAAATGTACGTAGCGGGGTTCCCCTAACCGCCGGTTCGCGTGTTCCTGGGCCACACACACAAATATATATATATATAGTCGATGACTACGCAGTTCTCCTAGAAGGTAAACCGAAAACTAACGTTTCGGCATCTATTTACTACCATCTTCAGGCCCCCAAACTATTCTCAAAAACCCCGTTGATTAGTTAAGCGGAATTAAATTTTTGGAAGCCCGTGATGGAAAAGGACCTTCAATAAAATCAGAATGAATTAAACTAAGGAAAAGGGAAAAATATTTAAGGATCGTTACGTTTGGCCAATGTAGGAATATTTTTCAATACACAAATAATTTATTTATTTTTTTTGGTAAAAAAACAACAACATTTCAGTATGCTTGTCAAAAATGTTAGTTTTGTTTTTTCAGAGTTTAATTTTGGACAAGAATTTAAATTATTGGAAAGATTTAAAACTATCACAAATAGCGTAATTGTCAAATAAGAAAAATATGCATATACTGTACTGTAATGGATAGTGTCGAAAGGGCGGGGAAAATTAATTTTAAATAAAGACAAATTTATAACTTTAATATTAAAATAAAATAATTTAATAACACAAATTTAGGGAGGGTCCATTAATATGACACGATTAGAGAGTCAGTCTTATAAAGGGTCGTGAATAGTTATGAAGCATTTTGATGCGTCAATTTGGCAGTGGCAGTGGCACACCTGGTTTCCGTTTTTTTTTGTGAGGCGGCTGCTTCCTTTGTCGGATCCGGTCCGGCGGCGTTCGGTTACATTGTTGGGGAGTTGGGACTGGTCGAACCTTGAGGTTTTCTTTCTTGATTCTGAACGGTCTTAGGACAAACTTCTCTTACTAGTGACCAACCCTTCTCTCTCTCTCTCTCTCTCTCTCTCTCTCTCTCTCTCTCTCTCTTTGTGTGTGTGTTTGTCTGTGTCTCTCTGTCTGTATAGCTCTCTCGCTGTCTGTCTCTCTCATCCTATAACCAGACTCTATTTTCTAGCCGCCGTGGTCCAACTACCACACTCTCTCCTCTCAAGCTGCTTCATCGCAATTCCTTCACCTGCTGCAAAAATTCCTCTATCTCTCACTCTCTCTCTCTCATCTCGTCTCCACCTCCCTACCCTCAAACTTACATTCGCGACTACAATTCAACCTTTCATCTCTTCTAAACCTCCGTTTTTCTTCTTCCACGTTTCCGCTAACTGATTTTACATCACACCTCCTCTTAGGTCAACTGATTGTTAGGTTCCCACCTGGCCCTTTTATTTTTCGAAGCCTCCAGGAAAGGCAACGTGGAATACCTTGCCTCTTAGGCCAACTATCCACACACAAACCCCTTCCACCTCCCCTCCCCTCCCCTCCCTCCCTCACAACGAGGCTGGATCGAAGATCCCATGACCAACACACCCCACCCCACCCTCCTCCTGCCCCAATCAAATATCCAGCTTGGTCCGTGGGGGGAATTTTCTTTGTATTTCGTGGAGAGTGTGAGAGAAACGGCCATCAAAAACAAACTCCCGAGGGTTGAACGCCCTGGGCATGTGAACGTCCCTTAATCCGGGAAACACAGGCTTTCTCACGCTTCGGGTATGTCATTACCCGCCAATTGGGTTTTTTCTGTTCCCTTGGAGGCTTCTAAAAAAAGGGCCAGGCGGGAACCTAACGAAATCAAATGTCATTGCCCGCCCAAATCGGCGCGTGTTTTCTTCCTCTCCTCGTCTGATTGTCGTCACTGGGGAATTTCTCAACCTTAATGTGTTGAGAAAAATTACAGTACTTCTTTAACGATTTAAAACTTAAATTATTCGCTCGGTACTTTAATAAAATGATCTAATTTTGGTTATATTTGTATATAAAACTAACAACTTGGTCAAGATTATTTTTTTTGTGGTACGACTGATGAGTTTATTTTACCTCCAAATTAATTTTAGTAGTTTCTAAATCAGACAAAGCATGACGTATTCTGGACTCTCACTTGTTAGAAGAGTCCGGTTTCTTCCCTTCTTCGCCTCACTGTAATTGAAGCTAATGTCTTCCTGTGTCGTACCTTACCTTACCTCATCTTACTGGTAAGGAGGGGGACGGAGGGAGGGAGGTTTTATTTGATTTGCGTCTGTGGTCCGCGACCGCAATCGCTTTTCTTCCTACGTGTGCCATATTTTTTTTTCTCTCTCCCCCCTCGACCTGGCTACGTGAATGCGGTCAGGAAACAAACAGGTCGGTCGCTAATAAGAAACCTCTTTGGTAATTTCATTTTCGTTCCGTAGCAGCAGCAGCAGCGCCTAACATAAACCTAACTTACCCGACTCTTACGTCAGCGGCTTCTTAATGCATACATAATTGATGTGGGTAGGGTTTAGCCACACACACACACACAACACAACATAACACACCTTGCTCTGGAATGCAATGGCTTACTCCTTCCTCGGGATGACGTCACGTGACACTTAGCGTTATATAATATATACATATATATATAAAAAAAATTTTAATGTCAACTGGAACATACTACTAAGGATTTAGAAGATGTTGTTGTTGTTGTGCTCTTGAGTCCTCCATGCTAACCATTTAGCGCAAGCCTTTTCATTTTTTTCTTTTAACTAACAGACCCCCACACATCCTCCCTAATCTGCTTCGCTTATTCCATCCTTGACCTCCCCCGTCTGTTCTTACCCGACACACACACACACTTCCCTTCTGATGCTAATTTTACAAGACCCTCGTGTCTTAAACCGTGGCCTATTAACCTAATCCCTTCTCCATATCGTTCGCTTTTCCGCCCTATTTTCTGTTTATAACTTCCTCGTTTGTGATTCTATCCACCCCATAGCACCACATTTCCGAAAGATTCTATTCTTTTCCTTTCCTATCGTCCACGTTTCTGCACCCATACAGCGCCACGCTCCTCCATACGAACATTTTTAGTAAAGATTCCCCAATACTCGCAGTTACATTAGAAGATGACAGGAATAAAATACGATAAAAGAATGCTTTTAAAGGGGAAAGGGTCCGTCAGAGGGAGAAGGCGCTGCGAGAGTTTCTCGTAGACGCTTCAGCCCAGAGTGACTGCGGGGCTTACCTGATCATGTCGGGGATGCCTCGCACTCTCTCTGGGTATTTTTTTATCAAAGTTCTCATATGCCGAGACACCTTCACCTATTTTAGGAGGTATATGTACCGGGGTCAAAGACCTTGGGCATATGGCAAGAGTTGTCCGCTGATCCCATTGGATCAGTCGGCCAACTGCCTCCTGAAACTGGTGGAGACACGGAGAAGGGAATGCTGCGTCCCCACCACAGTAGACTCGTCTCCCGTCATTCGGAAGGAAGGGCGTGAGAATAGTACCCAATGCCCCCTGACCTACCTGATGCAGGTTTTCTAGGGTTTTCCCCCCTGCATCATCTCTTTAGGTGAAACACCGCGAGGGTAGGATCCTTAAACCATAGCCCGGGGGCCCTAGTTAACCCTTGGCTACCTTGCTCTACCTTCCGCATCCCCTCCTTTTTCAATTCCCTTCCTATGCTATTAAAGGGGAGTTGCCTGTTTCAGGATCACCCTCATGTAGCCTGTTAACCAAAAAAAAACTCCTTTCTATCGGATCCTCCATTAAATCCGCTTCATTATTCCTATTCCTGCCGCTCATTAACCATGCGTTCTCTAGTTTCCACTGGATCCACCATTTAAAGTCTGGTTTGAATCAAAACTGCTGGGTTCAATCGAAGCAAACGTTTGATATATATTTCGATGGCCCAAAAGGTATTTATGTAGTAGTATTTAGTAACACTAAATTTCAACCACCTTCAACAAAACATTAAATATTTAGTATGCATGTTATCATAATTTATAGAAAACTGTAACTTAGCATATGCAAGAGAAGTGTTAAGTAACTACTTCCTAGTACTTCATATAAACTAAATAATAAACATAAAGTAACACTAACGTAATTATTATTATTATTATTATGGAAAACTGGTTTGAAGTGTACTCTCTGGAACGTGGTTTCTTTGACGAATCTAAAGCCGAGCGTTTCCGTGTTTATACCACAGAGTGATTCACGAAATGCGTTTTACTCGGTTTTTATTAAGGGTGTGTTTTTAGATCTTCAATCTCTTATTACCACCAAAAAGTATGTCCTCTTCTACGGCGAATTATAACAACTTCCTCGGGGAATAAATCAATATGACAGCCTGTTAACCAAAAAAAAAATAAGGCTCTTCCATAACCTCTACAGAAGGCAGTCAACGGAAATCAGAACTGAATGACAAGAAAAGAGAGCAGAAATCAAGAAAGGAGTTAGTTAGACGAGGACGCAGTAGTCTGTCGCCCATGCTCTTTAACTTAAATATAAAAAAAGGGCGGTTCTATCAAGGGTGTTGTTGAACTATTTATTTTCTCTCCTCTCTTTTTTGGCAGGACCGCGGAATATTCCGCTGTATATATTTTCATTTACCCATATTGTCCCCTTAACAACGAGGCTATATATATGTATATATATAAGGAGTGGTTGGTAAGGAATGTGGAGGTTCCGCTAATAGTTGCCGTATACCGTACGTGTTGAAACGCCTTTCACCTTGAGCGTGTGGAATGCGCTCCGCATAGTTCCGCGACACTGAGACTCTCTCTGGTCAGCGTGTTAAACATCATCTCTGACTCAGCAAAGCCATGGAATGCGGCACTCTACGCATTACCACTGCTACCACTACCCCGCTTCCCCCCCCCCCCCACAAAACCCCCCAACTCCATCTCAACCAATAAATGACAACCCCTAAAGACTCTCATTTTTAATAGAACCGACGTTTCGTCACCACGTCTTTCTTCTTCAGGTAATTTTTTCGGGATGTTAAGTTTTGAACGACTAGCTTGCAAAACGTAGAAAGATCTATACTAGAGCAGTGACATGATTTTCCGTAACTTTTTCGCCAAGTTGTTTTGGTTTCGTCAACTTTCTTTTGTCTTTCTCAGGTAATAGTAAATAAATAAATATATATTGGTAGAAGTACAGGAGGCTTAAAGAATGGGGGATAGCACGGGGCAAGCAAGGCTTTCGCTAAATAGATGATTAACCATTTCTCTCAGTTGCAGCAACTGCTTGAGCCTCTAGCACGTGGTTTCTTTACGTTCGTTGTTATGTGTTATCTAACCTCTAAATACACACACACACACACATATATATATATGAGTCAGGAAATGACATTGTGATGTTTATTAAAACAATTAATGGGGAAAGGACAGAGAGAGAGATAGAAAGAAGATGACTTACCTGAGGTTTCACAGATGGTAGACACCTTGTGAGGGTTTAGAGAACTTGAATTTTCGGAGGCACCTTCCCCCTCCCTTCATCAGAAAGTTAGGAAGACATTTCCAGTGATCGGCTAGCCGACGACGACTGTCTACCATCTATGAACCTCAGGTAAGTCATCTTCTTTCTCTCTCTCTCTGTCCTTTCCCCATTATATATACATATATATATATATATATATATATATATATGTATATATTTTCTTCATCAGCCATCATAGTTTCTTATACCCGTGTGGTAAGATATAGTTTGTGTAATTTTTTAATTAAATTATAAGGGTTTTAGGTGGGCCGTGGTTGTTATAGAGAGAGAAAAAGAGAGGGGGTAAGAGGGAAAGAAAGAGAGAGAGAGAAAGAGAAAATGAGAGAGGAAATGAAAAAATGAGAGAGGAAATGAGAGAAAGAGAAAATGATAGAGAAAAGAGAGGGAAAACGGAAAAGAGAAAAGATGGAGATATATATATATAAATAGATAGATAGAGGAAAAAGAGATAGAGAGGAGAGAAAGAGGAGAAAAAGCGATACAGAGGAGAAAAAGCGATACAGAGGAGAAAAAGCGATACAGAGGAGAAAAAGAGATAGAGAGGAGAAAAAGAGAGAAAGAGGAGAAAAAGCGATAGAGAGGAGAAAAAGCGATAGAGAGGAGAAAAAGCGATAGAGAGGAGAAAAAGCGATAGAGAGGAGAAAAAGCGATAGAGAGGAGAAAAAGAGATAGAGAGGAGAAAAAGAGATAGAGAGGAGAAAAAGAGATAGAGAGGAGAAAAAGAGATAGAGAGGAGAAAAAGAGATAGAGAGGAGAAAAAGAGATAGAGAGGAGAAAAAGAGATAGAGAGGAGAAAAAGCGATAGAGAAAGAGATATGGAAATAGAGAGAGAGATAGAGGGAGGGAGAAAGAGAGAGAGAGAGAGGTCCTAAAAATTCCTGTATGATGTAATAAAATTTAGGTGTTATTCCTTATATCGGGGCAGTTGGTGTCAGCTTCTCCCGTTGACCGTTGCTTTTTCCACCCCCGTCACGTCTAAGGTTTCTCTAGAAAGGATGTCCATGGACGTCAACGGCATTGAAAATAAATACACCTCTTCCATACCTATGTAAAGAAAGGAGAGGAATATTTTCCTGGTGACGTCACAGTCTCGTCCTGGGTCATCCCTTTGCAACAAAGTTCCTCCCTTCCCCCCCTCTCCCCCCCGAAAAGGGTCTCTATGAAATGATTGATCGTCTTCGTCTGCCCGGTCGTGAAATCTGCAACACCTGGCCTAATTACGACGTGGGGCATTTCTGTAACGTCGAACTGTAATTGATTATGTTTACCTTGTGACGTGGCGAGATTGCATAAAGGAGAGGAGAGGAGAGAGAGAAAAATGATAATGCTGAATCATATCTGGACCTCCCGCCGTCTTATTGATTCCTAACGTCATGTTTAATGGACGAAGTATGTTTTAATTGCTTTGTCCGCCGACCAAAGACTCTCTCGCCTACTTGAAGTGATTCACTTTTAAAAGCGCTGCTACGACTTCAAAGGATCCAGACGATGTTTCAAACGGGAAAATAGTTGCTGAAACGTCGCGTTACTTCTGTGAAAAGAAAATTTGGTTATTGCTTATATTAAAGTTTAGGCAGCGACAAAAATTATAGTACTTAACTTTTCATTTGTTTTCTCAGTCAATTATTGACTCTTTCTCTCTTTCTTTCGTCCTTTATATCCTTCTTACTTCATTTATTGGTATTCATTTGTTTCTTTCTTTCTTTCTCACTCCGTTTTCTTTAATTTTTTCATTCTTTCTCTATTTATTTTCGTTCTTTAATTGTTTGTTCCTTTCTTTCCATCTTTCTTACTATTTTCCTTTATCTCATTTTTACTTGTTTATTTCTATGTTTTCCTCGTTTCTTTATATCTTTGTTTGTATCTCTTTACTTAATTCTTTTGATTGTGCCTTTCTTTATTGCTCTCTTTTCTCCTTTTTATTTTCATCGAAGTTTGTTTCTTATTTGATCTCCTACTTACTTCTAATTTTTTTTTGTTTTTATTCATCTATATCTCTCTGTTTCCTCTTACTTTTCCGCTTTTCTTGCTTTCTTATTTATTTTTGTCTCCTTTTTGATTTTTCCGCCTTCATTCATTTATTATTTTCATTGTTCCTTTTTGATTTTTCCGCCTTCATTTATTTATTATTTTCATCGTTCCTTTCCATGTTTATTTATTCCTTTTTAACCTCGTTACCTTTTCGTTTTTTCCCCTTTTTGTTTCTTTAAGATTTGTTTATTTCTTTTTGGTTGAATTCTTCCTCTATTAATTTCATTTTTCTTTCTTTCTTTGATAGTTTCGTTGTTTTATTTCGTTCTTTAAACAGTATGATTTTTTTGTTTATTTCCTTATTCTTTGTTTCCACGATTCTCTCCTTATTCTTTTTTTGGATTCTTTTTAATTTTTATTTATTTATTCCATCTCTTTCCTTATTCTTTGTTTCCACGATTCTCTCTGTTTTTTCCTTATTCTTTTTTTGGATTCTTTTTAATTTTTATTTATTTATTCCATCTCTTTCCTTTTCTTTTTCCTCGTCCTTTCTTTCTTTCTTTCTTTCTTTCTTTCTTTCTTTCTTTCTTTCTTTCTTTCTTTCTTTCTTTCTTTCTTTGTTTATTGTTCTCTATCTCTCTGTCTCCACATTTTCATGCTTTTTTGTTAAAGTAGTTACAGTTAATCTCACCGTCATTTACGATTCTGGTCGTCTCTTCATGTTGTTTCTATTTATTTTATCAGTTAACTCCTGAAGTTGTCTACAGATTGTGGTGGAAGAAGAAGTGGAGGAGTCATTTAGAATATATAAGTAAGATTCTATTGAAAGGGAATTTTTTTTGTTGCGATTATTAATAACTATAAATAATTTTCGGACTGTAATAGTGGTAATATTCGTGCGTAAATAATCACTTGGTTATTGAATCTGCAACCGTTACGCTCTACTTTTACTGTCTTATTAAAATGGCACATTTTCTATCGATCACTCCCTGATAATTAATTAATTTTTTTCTAAGGGTAATTAGCGCCTCTTGTTAATTAGAATATAACCCCCTACGTAACCCTTGAATTCTCTTTTTTAAAATTTCTTTTTTTTTCACCTTTAAATTCCAAGAAAATTGTTGACTCGGCAGTTTCAACAAGATGGCCTCCAGTAGGTTGCAGCAGCTACAGTAAGTAAACTCTTGTAAGACGGTTCTTACTGTATTTTTAAAGGGGTGAGTTAGTTTGTTCTCAGGTGTTGCTTGTTGGCTTTTAATCACTTATTAACCAATTTGCTAGATAATCAATGGAAGGTTATTAGAGAGAAAATTAAATATCGTGGAGAGGTTTATTGCTGGTCGATGCAATCTTGTGGTCACGAGTTGTTGCTGCAAGTGCCTTGGCTAAAGGCTGAACGAACGAGTATGTGAGAGTAGTTATTGCGAAATCTGCAGTGGGGATATTATTAAAAAAAACCTCTCTCACACAGAGGTTTTTTTTAATAGCGTGAAGGTAAAAGGTACCAACCGAGAAATGAAATCCGGAAAAGTGGAATTCAGGTATTTAAAAAAAATAATAAAAATTGTCTTGGTAATGATTTTTTTTAGGGAGAGGGAGAGAAGGGGAGACGAATAATATTTTTTGGTGGTGGTAATTTCAGTGACATTACGTTGTCACCCCTGCAAGCATTCCCTAGAGTGATATTTGGAAAATAATATTTGAAATAACTTAATATTGGTCAATTAAGTGTCCGTCCCACTGTGGCGCTTCTTGACGAACTAGTAAAAGAATAATAATAATACTGTGTAACCGTCCATTATTAGTTATATATGTACACGACGGTTCCCCTAAATCCTATCAATGGATGCATAATACAAGCAATTGAGGAAGTTCCTCAACATCAAAGCTCTATTTTTCTATTCATCCAACTAGCCGTTACCGCGACTACAGCATTGTCTTTCACCACTGTGTTATTTCCAGTTAAAAATTCCGTCGACACTTTTATAAAAGTCTCTGCGCTGTTAACTTCATTGGCTCTCCTCAAAAAAAGGGGAAGTTAAAATCTGTATTAGTATGTTATTACCCAAATATTTTTGGTTTATGGATATATTGTAAACCGCACGGGATTCTAAACGATCTTAAAAAAATAATTAATTAGTCCAATTACAAAGAAAAACATCATTTCATTTGGATTCGTCAAACTTTTGGCCAATAATAGGTCCATAATCTATAAATAATTCATTAGTCCAATTACAAAGAAAAACATCATTTCATTTGGATTCGTCAAACTTTTGGCCAATAATAGGTCCATAATCAATAAATAATTCATTAGTCCAATTATAAAGAAAAACTTCTTTTGATTTGGAATCACAAACTTTTTCCCCATAATTGGTCCATTATCAATAAATAATGCAATAGACAAAAATACAAAGAATTTTTTTTATTTGGATCCAACAAACTTTTGGCCAATAATAGGTCCGTAATCAATAAATAATTCATTAGTTCAGTTACAAAGAAAAACATTATTTCATTTGGAATCGGCAAAGTTTTGGCCATTATCAATAAATAATTCAATAGTTTAATTACCAAGAAAAACTTCTTTTTATTTCGAATCGACAAACTTTTTGGACAATCTTAGGCCCATAATCAATAAATAATTCAATTTGTCGAAATACAAAGAAAAAAATCTTTTGATTTGGAATCTCAAACTTTTTTCCCCATAATTGGTCCACTATCAATAAATAATGCAATAGACCAAATACAAAGAAAATTTTGTTTTTGATTTGGATCCAACAAACTTTTGGCCAATAATTGGTCCGTAATCAACAAATAATTCATCAGTCCAATTACAAAGAAAAACTTCTTTTCATTTGGACTCGACAAACTTTTTGTCCAACATTCGGCCCATAATCGATAAATAATTAGTTAGTCCAAATACAAAGAAAAACATTCTCTCATTTGGAATCTAAAAAATTTTTAGCCAATAATCGGTGCATAATCATCTCTGGAAATAAACGAATAATTACTTTTTTAAAAAAAACATTTAAATTTACAGTTTTCCCGCGTACATAATTTCGCATCAGTAATTTTTTATTTCGTTTTATAAAAATAACTGCTTAAATTTTAATAATATATTTATATACTTTCATTTTTTTAATTAAAATTTTTAGTACATTACTTAGGGTAATTTATTTAAAGTTAGAAAAAAAACACCTCTAGTTTTCACAGACATTTAAATTTTAATATTTTTTTAAAAAAAAGAACATGATCTTCTTCGCTATTTGAAAAACTTTTAGGTGCTTTCAATTTTCTTTTCTGTATGTTTAAACACCTGGGATTTGTGTAGAAAACAAGCACGTTGAGTTAATGTACGTTAATTAAGTATTTTAATTTTTTTGTGTGTGTTGGAGAATAAATGTTTTTGGATTGGTGGTTAATTGTCAGACAATGGTTACGAAATCCAAAAGAATAATTGTTTTACGTCTATTAGTTTTAAAAGTGTTGTTCTTGCAAGTGAGAGACTGTGAGGACGTGTTTGGTTGGTGGTCGTGACAGAATTTTGCAAAAACACGACCGACTGACGGATCCTGAGGAAGCTGACGGTCCAGCGAGGATTGATTACGCTCCTCCGACCTCGTATCTGGCACGCGCATCTCTCGCTCGTCTTGTCCACGTAACGAGGGACACCTGCCTGCCTCCCTGCCCCTCCCCCCCTCGTCTACATGATAAAGGCAAAGCAGTCATCATACACACGTTCCTTCCTTCCTTCCTTCCTTCCTTCCTTCACCAGCTGCAGCAGTCGCGGAATTAATGCTTAACTCTTCCGCTGCTCCTGCAATAAACCTCACCGACTCTCGGGCGGTTCCTCTCAACCCTCACACAAGATAACACAATAAACTCTCTCTTTCTATCTATTTATTTCATTATATTTCTCTTTCTCTCCTTTCTTTCATTTTCTTTCTCTTTCTCTCCTTTCTTTCATTTTCTTTCTCTTTCTCTCCTTTCTTTCATTTTCTTTCTCTCTCTCTTTCTTTCATTTTCTCTCTCTTCTCTATTTCTCTCTCTTTCTTTCATTTTCTCTCTCTCTATTTCTCTCTCTTTCTTTCATTTTCTTTCTCTCTCTCTATTTCTCTCTCTTTCTTTCATTTTCTCTCTCTCTATTTCTCTCTCTTTCTTTCATTTTCTTTCTCTCTCTATTTCTCTCTCTTTCTTTCATTTTCTCTCTCTCTATTTCTCTCTCTTTCTTTCATTTTCTTTCTCTCTTTCTTTCATTTTCTTTCTCTCTTTCTTTCATTTTCTCTCTCTCTATTTCTCTCTCTTTCTTTCATTTTCTTTCTCTCTCTATTTCTCTCTCTTTCTTTCATTTTCTCTCTCTCTATTTCTCTCTCTTTCTTTCATTTTCTCTCTCTCTCTATTTCTCTCTCTTTCTCTCATTTACTTCTCTCTCTATTTCTCTCTGTTTCATTTTCTCTCTCTCTATTTCTCTTTCTTTCATTTTCTCTCTCTTTCTATTTCTCTCTCTTTCTTTCATTTTCTTTCTCTCTCTATTTCTCTCTCTTTCTTTCATTTTCTTTCTCTCTCTATTTCTCTCTCTTTCTTTCATTTTCTCTCTCTCTTTCTTTCATTTTCTTTCTCTCTTTGTTTCATTTTCTTTCTCTCTTTTTCTTTCCCTCTCTATCTTTCCTTCTTTTTTGCTGTGTATCTTACCCTCTGTCTACCTTCCTCTCTTTCACTCTAACCCTCTTTCTCTCCCTCTTCCTTTCTCCCCCCCCTGTCTGCCTCTGTCTGTAATGGTCTAAAAAGAACTTAAGAGGGGTCCCGAGACAGTTTGTGGGACGAAACGTCTCTTTCACTTCGACTTAAAAATTCTTCTACTTCTGACATCGTTGTATTGCATTTATAGTGTTAAGTCAGATTAACCGGGGTTTTTTTTCGTTCATAGTCCTTTTATTATTTAGATAATAAAAAATGGCAGGTCACAATGTGGAGAGCCGCTCTCATTATTTTCATTAATAGTACAAGAAGCGTTCGACTGTATTCGATATTACCGTTCTTTGCCACCCTTCCTCAGCCATATTTTATTCGGGTAATGGCCACCGATCGATGTGAGGTAAGAACTACATTTTTGTGCCCCCCCAGCTTAAAATTGATTGCTTTATTTTTTTTCTATTACGTATTTTTTTTCTGATGACGTGGCTCAACACTTTAAAATCCCCTTTTTTGGCTTCTGGTAAAAAGACTAACTATTAAAAGTGCGCCAATTTTTGGTAGTTTGGCTGTCCACGAATCTTGGGCGAGATTTTCAGAATTTTTCACACTACGTGGCGTTGACTCCTTCTTTATTAGGTTTCTTTCCTTCTGTTCATTGAGTGAGTAAAGGAGTGAAAACCCGCAATGAAGTTTTAATGGGCCGCCCCTTTTACTTCGCCTAACAGACTATGAGCAGCACTGTTCCACTTCACCTTCTTATGTGCGACTGACGAAGGTTGCAGGAACAACTAAGAACCACATCAAAGCGTCGTAAAGCTTCCCCGGGGCCGTCCCAAGGCTGATTCTTAATGGCGAAGAGATGGATGGACCTTGTGATAAATGTAATCTCTTTCTCCTCTCTCTCTCTCTCTATTCAATGGAAAATTATTAATGTGTTTGTTTGTCCTTGTGAAAGGAATCAATTTATCGGTTTACATTACTTATTCCATTCAGACGCTGGTTGGTTGAATGATCCATGCTTTTATTTTCTTCACTGCCCAGGAAATACGTCACGGGGGACCTCGTTCACACTTTACAAGAGAAAAAAAAGTATGTCATCTTCCGTAATAATATTTAAATATACAATCATTTACATTTACATTATATGCGACGTTTCGTGTAAAAAAAAGTAGAGGACCCAAAACGGACCCTTGTGGGACACCGCGATGTTCTTTACCTACCTATTTTTTTTGGGATCTGCTCGAATACAATTTCCAGCCATACTGCTGATGATTATTATAGAAACGTGACTCAAAAAAATCTTTAATGAAACACTTCTGATTCCATAGACTTATTTTCCTTTTTGTAAAGACAATCTTGATATACCGTGTCGTGTGTCTTTGAAAAAGTCTAATATATATTTTCCTGATACTCTTTCTCTGTATTATCTAGTTTCCTTTTAAAACAGTGTTCGCAAACTCCGTGATTATTTTTTTAACAATCTTTTCTACGTTCTGAGAGAACAAATTTATTTGTCTGTAGTTCTCGACATTGTTTTATCTCCTTTCTTATATGTAGGTCATGTGTGACCTTGGTCAAAGTTTACAAGAAATAAATATCACCTTCCGTTATGATAATATTCAAATATACAATCACTTGCATAATCTATAGGGTAGCGTTTCATTTAAAAAAAAAAGAATAGAAGGCCCCAAAATGGAACCTTGTAGGACATCACCGCAAGGTACTTTACCTACCTATTTTATTTTTTTTGTATCTAATTCCGCGCTATACTGCTGACGATTATAAAGATGTGACTTAAAAAGGCTTTAATGGAACGTTTCTGATTCTTTTTTTTTGCAACGATATTCATTATTTACCATGTCAAATGTCTTTTGGAAAAGCCTAAATATGCACCTAATACTCTTTCTCTGTATTATCTAGTTTCCTTTTAAAACAGTGTTCGCAAACTCCGTGATTATTTTTTTAACAATCTTTTCTACGTTCTGAGAGAACAAATTTATTTGTCTGTAGTTCTCGACATTGTTTTATCTCATTTTCTTATAGTCCCCGCCCTGTAGGTCATGTGTGACCTCGGTCAAAGTTTACAAGAAATAAATATCACCTTCCGTTATGATAATATTTAAAACATACAATCACTTGCAGAATCTATAAGGTAGCGTTTCGTAATTTAAGAAAAAAATAGTAGTAGTAGAAGGCGGCCCCAAAATGGAGCCTTGTGGGACATCACCGCAAGGTACTTTACCTACCTATTTTTTTTGTATCTAATTCCGCGCTATACTGCTGACGATTATAAAGATGTGACTTAAAAAGGCTTTAATGGAACGTTTCTGATTCTTTTTTTTTTGCAAAGATATTCATTATTTACCATGTCAAATGTCTTTTGGAAAAGCCCTAAATATGCACCTAATACTCTTTCTCTGTACAGTCTAGTTTCCTCAAAATCGTTGTTTACAAAATCCGTGATAGTTGAAAATCCTTTCCTACTGACAATTTCATGATAAAGAGTCATTTCCATGCTGACAGATGATCCTGAATTGAGAGCTTTTATTATTAGCAGCCTGTAGATCCCAACTTCTGTTTTATCTCCCTCCCCCTTCCCTTTATTCCCTTCCCCTCCTCCCCCCTGGTGCCTATCTACGTCACGCAGCGGAAACATTAATATTCAGTTACAAATCCAATTTATGAAACAAACCTCTTACCAGTTTAGAAGGCAGTGTGCCAAACCTTCTCGGAGCTCGATAAAGATCTAACTACTTTGCCTCGCCTCGCCTTCCTTCCCGCGCCAGAGAACGTATTAGTTACGAGAACGTTTTCTTTTCGCTCATCGCAGTGGTGCTGTTATTATTATTATTATTATTATTATCATAATCTTTTTTTAACTTTAGTTTTTCTTATTTTCCATCTTTCTCATTAGCTGTAATGTGGTTGTAAATATTTCCAGCCCAGTAAACATGGACGTGGATGTTTTAACTCGTGAGGCCAGACAAGTCCGCCTTTTCCTTGGCATTTTAACTTGTTTTAGAGTGAAACACGAGTCGATACGTAATCACAAGAGGCAGGTGGAGGGGGGGCGGGAGATATTTGTGTGTAAAAGGTACCTTTGTTTACGAGTTCCCCCCTTTGCAGTTCTCAAATTCATATCGTAACATTACCGAAATAATTTCGAGTTTAATTAAAATATTATCGAACCATGATATATTTAAGACCCAGAATTAATTTTAGTCTGTTTTAATTATGTATTACAGATGTATTGAAAAATATGTTTTTTGTTATATGGGATTTTCGTAGTAACAGCTTATTATCCGGGAGCGGGAGGGGGGGTAGTTAGTTCTTTAATTTACGTAATGGATCGGTCATATTATCCTCCCTTATTAACGATACTTACCCTATGTAAATCACTGATCGCTACAATAATCAACTTAGGTTCATCAGTGAATGCTACAATAATCAAGATAGGTTCATCAGTATACGCTACTAAAATCACCTTAAATACATCACTGAACGCTGCAATAATCGCATTAAGCACATCAGTGAGTGCTACAGTAATTACATCATTCAACGCTATAGCGTACATTAGTGAACGTTGCAATAGTCACATTAAGCACATCTATACGCTACACAAATCACCTTAATTGCATTATTCAACGCTATAATAGCCACGTTAAGTACATTAGTGAACGCTGCAATAATCACCTTTGGTTCATCAGTGAACGCTACAATAATCTTTAATAATCATTTATTGCGTTTATATTTGAGAATATATTATACTTTTTATGGAATTCTCGTAGAAAAAAAAGCTTATTAACGTGGGGGTAGTTTTTTCTTTTATAGACGTAATAGAATGGTCATATTTTCCTCCTTTGTTGACGACAATTGCCTAAAGTAGATCACTGAACGCTACAATAATCACCTTAAGCAAATTAGTGTACGCAACGATAACTACCTTTAAGTACAATATGGAACGCTGCAATAATTACCTTAAGTTCATCATTGAACTGTACAAAAATCACCTTAAGCACATCAGTAAATACTGCAATAACCACGTTAAGTACATCAGTGAACCTTACAATAATCACCTTAAGCACATCAGTGAACCTTACAATAAACTACATTAAGAACATCAAAGACCGCTACAATAATTACAATAAACACATCATACAACGCTACATTAACCACCTTAAGTCCATTAGTGAACGCTACAATAATTACATTTAAGAACATCAGTGAACGCTACAATAATCACCTTTAGTTCATCAATGAACTCTACTAAAATTACATTAAGAACATCAGTGAACGCTACAATAATCACCTTTAGTTCATCAGTGAACGCTACAATAATCACCTTTAGTTCATCAATGAACTCTACAAAAATCACATTAAGAGCATCAGTGAACGCTACAATAACCACCTTGAGTACATCAGTGAACGCTTCAACACAAGTACAGAGCGAAGCAAAACAAATTTAAGCGCAAAGTTATTTTCGTCGCGCCCAACGTTGATTGATTGATTTCCCTCGGTATTTTCCTTAGCGCGCGCGGTTTCGGCTTTCCCCGTTGGTAAATTGCCAGAGCATTTGGGATTGTGCGCATAAAATTTCAATTTAGCCAGGCCGAGTATGTTAATATGTCTGTTATTTGTCGATATTCGGCAACGTTCAGAAAAGAACAACATCCAAATTTTCCTTACGAGAAACCGTGAGGTTGACTCATTTCACGTCCAATCACTACTCTTATTTTTTTACAACCGGAAAATGCGGAATACTAAACAATAATTGCTACCGTTTAATATTTTTAAAAATATATATGTTTATTATAAAAAATAAAGTAAATTGTAATTGTTACTGTTGAGCTTCAACGGTTAAAAATAAATAAAATCGCGATGAATATTGTAGACTGGTTATTATTAATTTTTAAAATTGTCAACTTTCACCGAAAGATGTTATACAATCGGATTTTTTTCAGTTCTTTTCATTTGCCTTGGTAAATAATAATCAGACACTGAGTGGATTTAAAAACTCATTCAGTAATTAAATAATTACTCAACAAACAATACAATCAATTCCTTTTAATCCCCCTGCCCCCCCTCCAAAAAAAGGCTCTGTTTACAGCGATCATTACACTTTTAAGTACATCAGTGAACGCTACATTAACCACCTTGAGTACATTAGTGAACGCTACATTAATCACCTTGAGTACATCAGTGAACCCTGCAATAATCACCTTAAGTACATCAGTGAACGCTACTATAACCATTAATGAACGCTATACTAATCGATAAACCCGCTATAATCACCTTAAGTACATCACAGAACACTACAGTAATCACCCTTAAGCAAAGTCACTTATTATTATTATTATTTATTTTCTCAGAATTAAATACGTTTGCTACAGTTTCTCTCTCCGTCCGGATTTCAATAGAGAGAGAGAGACACGAGACAAGACAGTCGATTTTTCTGAAACGTTGACTGAGGGAGCCGTTTATGAATTTTAATTGTTTTATAATAACATTCAAAATATTTTTTTTAAAAAAAAATAGGGGAAATCTACAGATGTTTTATGTTATGTTTCACCGTAAAAAAATATACCTTTACACTTTTTTGACGGTGAGATGGAAATAAACGTACTTAATTTAATAGTGATATCCATTAAGTCCATTTAAGAATTGAATTAAAACTATGTAACATACAAAAGAAAAAAAATTTTTGGAGGAACGTCGGTTGAAATTATTTTCTTTTTAATTTAGAGTCTTGGAAATTTATAATTGAGTATAATATTTAAAAAAATATTTAGAATCGTGGGAGGATGATTTTCTTAGACAAATCCAAAACTTTTTTTTCTATAAGCAGCCTTCCTTAGATTCCTTGAGGCGTTGTTTTTTTTAGCAAATTCATTATATTTACCGTATTACAGGTTTTGTATCACACGTTATAATTTATGTAAGAGGGTGGAAAATATAAAAAGGGCTTGTGTTTCGGTTGTGAATTACTTCCTTTCCCATTCAGAGAGGAGGATAATTTTTCATTCGGAAACGTCCCAGTAAAAGGTGAAAGTGAGAGTTCTCCTTTTCTTCCCATCCTTCTCCCTTCCCACCTTCCTTGTACGTGCCAATTTCATAGCTGCGTTTGTGTCGTTGAGACGTGATTTTCTCTGCCTCATTACGAGAGAATACGAGGGCGAGTAAAATGGCCGTTGTCTCGTGCTCAGCGCCGCGTCTTTCTTACAAATTACTCTGTGGCGTCAAATTTCTCCTCCACAAAAGAAAAGACAGCCGGAAATACTTCAAATAACCTGATTTGTACCATTCAGGATATAGGAATCGAGTAAAGAAAATATTCTTACGAATTTGTATATGAAAAGAAAATACAAAAAAAAAATAAACTGAGTTCGATCTTGTGAGTGAGACGTAAGATGTTTGTAGGTAGACCGCATAATAAAACATGCAGAACAGGAACATTCGGCAATTATATTTTAAATTTTGATTCATTCATTCGTCAGTCTTCTCCATCAATTTTATTGGTACTTTGCAGATTTGATTTGTCAATATAAGCGAAGAAAAGAAAAGAAAAAAATTCATCAATCACCAAATAATATTGATGTAGAAAGGCAACCGCATTCATCAATTTTCTTCAACAAATATTTTCCGTCGTTTATATATAATGATGTATTGATGACGGATGAATGTGGTTGCTTTTTCACGTAAGCTACATCAATAATTATTTGTTGATCGATGAATAGTAGTCGTTGGATATAATGAGGTTATATTGACGGCTAAAACTATTTGTTGAATAAATTGTTGATTGACGAATAAGGACGGGGTTTTTTTTACCTAAATCAAAAATTATTTAGTGACGGATGATTTTTTATTTTCTATGGTTTTTGGTTTTTTTTACGTACATCTATTTTATTTTGTAGATTGGTTTTTATCACACACACACACAAACAATTTTTCAGTGTTGCCAACCGTTGCGTCTTCAGTCGCCGGGATTCAGTATTATCCCCCAACAAAAAGACTAATTGTTCATTATAGAGATTCATTTGAGAATAGTAATACGGTTAGTATTAAGAACATTGAAGTGAAGTGAAATGGAAACTGAAGTAATATTTTAGTAAAAAAATTATTGGCCTTTTATATAATAATAAATATAATATTTTTTTACCAATTACAGTGTAATAAAGCGAATTTTCAAGGGAAAAGGTGCAGGGAAAAGTAGGAAACCTTTACTAGTTTTAAAAATTTATAATTTAATTTTGGTAATGAAGCGGAATGTTTCTTGTTTTTGTTTTGTTCTTATTTTATTTTCCTCTATTCCCCTATTTCCTTATATAATTTTTATACATAATTTTGTGTTGTTACTAAGCGGAATGTTTCTTGTTTGTTTTGTTTTCCTATTTTCCCATATTTTCTTCTATAACTTTTATTCCTAACTTTGTGTTGTTATTAAGCGGAATGTTTCTTGTTCATTTTTTTTTCTTATTTTATTTTTCCCCTTCCCTTTCCCCCACCCCCCATTTTCTTATATAACTTTTATACTGTAGTTTGTGTTGTTATTAATTTTATGTATCCTAACTAAGCATTGCCACAATTGCAATGAAAATAAATCAATCATAAATCAATAAATAACAACAATTTAGTGTTTTTGCTGCAATGTCTGTGAAGGGGGAGGCGGGAAATCATAGTGGTGTTTTGTTTTATAATAATAAGTTCTATATTCATTTAATTATAATTTTTTCTTTACATTGTCCAGGTATTTGTCAAACTACCCCCCAAGTTGGGAAACATTTCATTTAATTACTTTATTAATTTTTTTTCGTAGTCGAGGTATTTCTCAAACTACCCCACGTTGGGAGACACAAAATTATAAATGACGTACGCTGTCGTAAAATAATTTTCTATGGCGTGTTCCCCCCGAGCTCTCTCTCTCTACCATAATTGAAAGTGGGTTTATAGAATTGAGTGGCCAATTGAAACGGTATCGGAGCCTTGAAAATTATAGGAATTAGAGAGTCTCCCGAGTGAATAGCAGTGTATGGGGAGAGAGTGTTTTGGGAGGTCCGTGACTCGCCCTGAGAGGGTCAGGAGGAGGAGGATGAGGATGAGTCCAGCGTCATCGTCGTCGTCTGCCTGCAGAGGAAATTAGCTCGTGATTGTCAGTTACGGCGGCCTCGGATGTGTTCCTGTCCTTCCTGACTCCCGAATAATGAAGGACGCTAAAAGCAAGGGCGTGTGAGGGACGGACGCCAGCTAATTGGCTCGGCCTTGGATATTGGGCGTGCTTCGCAAACGATCCGCACAATGAGTTCCTGTAATGACCGCCCCCCACATTGCAAGGCAACGGGACTCGCGGCGCTGCCACCATGTAGCGACGACTCCGCCATTTATCTATCTGCAAACTCCCTGACACGTGACAGTCAGGCTTGTTTAGGGGGCCAAGGGGACTCTCTCAGTCAGTGAACTTCTTTAAAAAAATTAACTTACATCTTATTTAAATTAAACAAAGCTATGACCTTGTACAGACTTTATTATTATAAAAAAAATTTAAATCGTTCTTCAGGTTGTTTCCATATTGTGGTGATTCATGACCCTTACAGTCGGGTAAAGCAAAAATAATTTAGTTTTTGTTATTTACGTATACAGGACGGAAGACGAGAATGGCTTGGTGGTGGGGCCGAGTAGGCGGGAAACGTCACCGTCTGCAACATTGTTGATGGCCTGGAAGAGATTAGATTGGACAGTTGGTGCAGGGAGGCTGCCTGAGGGAGAGAGACGCTAGGGAGAGACGAAGCAGTGGCAGAACAAGGCGACATGTATAAAATTTAGTTTCGAGAAAGGAGATTCATTTGGTGGGAGTACAGAAAATAAAAAGACAACATTTGATGGTGAAGGAAGGAGAGGCGCTAGAGAATCTTAATATGAAGAAGACGTGACCCAGGAAAGGAACAACCGGCATACGAACAAAAACGAAGAACGACGTCATCAGGCCCTTGTTAACATCCGGTAACGGCAATTTACCTCGGTTTTTCCACACAAACCATTCTCGTCTGATTCGCGAATTTAATTTTCAACTATATCGTTGTTCGTCACCCGCGTTGTTCCCTGGAGCAGCAGCCATTTAAGAAGCTGCGTAGAGTATTATTTTTGCTTTTACCGACTGAGCTAATGATTAAATTGATATCGTAAATTTATATGTTTTCCACTATAACTTAATTTGAGTTATATTTCTATTCAAATTAAATACATTATTACTATTATTATTGTTCGTTTGATTGTATCAACAATATATTTTTGATGGTGTAACCAACGAACACCACAATATATTTTTTTAAAAAAATTATCTGTCTCAATTTCACTGACCTGGGGGTTAATTTTCCGTTCACTTTCCTCTACAGGGCGGAAAAAAATCTGAACAAGGCCTAAAAACATCCCGAAAGGCCCCTCAAGTCCACCTGGTGGGGTGACTTTCCCACTTTTCAGTCCAACGCTGCTTCAAGTTTGAATCCATGTTGATTCACTTTCCAACTGTACGAGACGCTTCCTTTGGAAAAATTTTTGAGGGGCCTCAATAAAAGATTGCAAAATGGTTTTCGAATAATATAAAGGTAAGTAACCCTGGTTTACTTTATATAAATAAAAGTGTGTGGAATTTAATTTGTTCCTCTCTAATTATCCCTGTAAACGGGGTCAGAGTTGGTAGTAAAATTTATATAAAAAAAAGTAAAAGAACCAACCAAGTTACTTAAGAATGTATGGCAACACTGACAACTAACTGGAAGTGCAAATATACTTCGCCTAATGGGGAGGAGGGGTGGAGTGGGGGGGAAAGGCTTAAAGTTACCGAAAAAAAAAATTCACTGGCTTGTGGAAGATGATCAACAAAGAGGTTAAATTTAGTAACCACGTATGAACGTAGTCCTGGAGAAAGACTTCAATATGAGGATTAATAGAGGAAAAAACCAAGGTAATGGAATGTAGTATGGGAAACAGTGGAATAACAAAGGCTGATAGTGCCCAGCGTAATAACTAGAGTAGGATAACACAGGCAAGGAAGAGGAATTTACTTACGCCTAATATAAGTGTGAATATTGCTGAAAATGTTGGTATGCAACGTGGCGTTATATGGGGTGCGAAACGTGGACGATAGGAGGTTGCGGATAGGAAAAAAAATAGAATAAAAGCCTTTGCAAATTTGGTGCTCTTGGGGAATCAGATGGGGGGTGGATAGAAACACATACGAGGAAGTTATAAACAGAATAGGTTAGGGGGGTTGAAAGAGAACAATATGGAGGACGTTGACTAAGAGACGGGATAGATTAATAGGCCACGTTTTAAGATACGAAGGAGGGGGGTGTCTTGTAAAATTAGTATTAGAGGGAAGGTTGTGTGGGGGGTAAGAACAGAAGAGGGAGGAAAAAGGATGGAATGCGCTAAGCAGAAGATTAGGGTGGATGTGGAGTTGTGCTACTTATTAGGAAATGAAAAGGCTTGCGCATGGAGGGGTTGCATCAGACCAGTCTTACCACAACAACAGCAAAATGCCAAGTATTTGAGATAGGTCCTTGGGATCCGGAGGACTGAATAATTCATGACCGTCTTCTCGGCGGACGTGACGTAACGTAGAAAGCAAGTGTATTGACATATCGTTCGCGAGGTCACGCGGCGACCAGAAAATAGAAAGAGAGAGAGAGAGAGGGAGAGGGAGGGAGATGAAAGTCTGATGATGATGCTGCTGCTGAGGTAATCCTTTTGTTGATTTCTCCAGGCACGCGCACGTTTATGTTCGGTAGCGATCAACAACAGGGCCGAGGAATTTCGCAAAAAAAAAAGACTCCGACAAGAACGCCGCCGACGGCGACTTTCTCCCCGGCAGCGCGTTTCCGCCCCCTACTTGCGTCATCCTCTCCTCCTCCGCAATTGTCTCTCAGCCGCGTTGCAATGAGGAACAATGAATCGATTGCACCCGTAGCTTGGCTTTTGTGCCAAGTTTATCAACCCCCCAGTGACGTCACGTTACGAAATCTCTTCCTCCTCCTCCTGCTACTCCTTGGTCTTCTCTCTCTCTTTCTCCCGAAAATCATGGGGGGACTAAACTCGGTCGGTTGGTCTGTCGTGTCGCAAGTCGCGGAGTCTCGCAAGAACTCTGAAGTCAATAACCCTACTCTCTCCCCCTCCCCCTCCTTTCCACACAGCGGAAAACAAAGTGTCTTTGCCAATAATCTCTCCCCTTAGTTTCTTCATATTCCTAACCCACTTGGACTAGTGAAAGTCCGTTCCCTCTGACTTTGTCTCCAGAGGGACGTCACTGTGGTGGTCACTCTTCTTCACGTGACCTTTGGACCACATGTTTGAACACCTGCAGTCGAGGAATTTTTCGTTACGAACCGGATGAAACACTTTAAACGGGCTCGAGACGATTATCAAGACCTATCTAATAATATTTGGATATTTATTTATTTTTCTCTAAAAATAACGTAAACCATTATCATTGTATTCCCCTGTTAATCCATTTTCTCTTACAATTTTTTTGTCTTTCGGGTATTTTAATTTTCGTATTACCATTATTTATTTATTTTCTCTGTTTAATTTAGTTGATTACCTGATTCCTAATTTAATGTAACAATTTTTTCATCTCCTTGACATATTTATTTTTTTCTTTAACTTATTCATTTTTCCTATTTTTTAAATCCTCTCATTATTCACGATCAATTACAATTACATACTATTTTTTCTCTCGTATTTAGCTCTTTTCTCGTATGAATTTATTTATTTTAATTATTTCACCTAATCTTTGGCGAATTATGTTAAGGCGATTTTTAACTTTTTTATTTAAAGTAATTTTATTATTTTCCTACGTGCTGTCTTAAGAGTTAACATTTTTTTACGTTATGATAGGTATTTTTTTTACTCTTTTCACGTATTGGTCCCGTTTCCAAATAATCCATTCTTTTATGTTTTTGATTTCCCTTCATTATTTAAAAATAATCTAAAAATTGTAAATACCTAAATATGTAAAATATCATTTGGTTGGCTCGTTAAGTCATTCTCTCTGACTATTATTTTTTTTGTATCTTCATTTTTCGCGTATTTTAATTTGCGCATTATTATTGTTTTCCTGTGTTTAACTTAGTTGATTACGTAATTCCCAATGAAAAAATTATTTTCGTCTATTTGACGCATTTATCTTTTTCTTTTACTTATCCGTTTTGTCCTATTTTTTAATTTCTCTCATTATTTACGATCAATGCATTACGTATTTCCTTAGTTTTCTTCTCATTATTTTTTTCACGTATTTAGCTCTTTTCACGGATGAATTTATGTATTTTAATTTCTCAATTATTAATTTACGAATAATTTTTTTTTATTTTTACTGTTACTATTATTTGAAGTAAGTTTATTGTTTTTATACGCGCTTGCCTTTAGGAATTTACGGGTTTTTTAACGTTACAGAAGGATTTTGAATTTTCTCTTTCACGTATTGGTCCGTTTCCCTACCTTTTAATTTTAAATTTTCCTTTATTATTTACGAACAGCATAATTCATATTTCCTCAGTTATGATATAGGTTTTTTATTTGTATTAGTCTTTTTCTTTTCCTTTGCACTGGAGGAGCAGGAAGAGAATCAGACGGAACTAAAGACTCTAATTAGTGTCTTTACATTCTTGTTTTCAACTTTACCTTCTTTTGTTAATTTACTGTACGTCTCTTCTATATTGGGAAAAAAACTGAAGAAAGCATGAAAATATGCCGAAACGTTGTTTCCTGATTAAATTAAAAAAACACAATGAAGTCTGTAAAAAGTAAAATTGTTTTACTTTTTGTATTAAATTTTCTTTATTTCTTTGTGTTGCCTTTCGTGATTTTGCGTCAGTTTCATGTTTTGTTACACAATTAATCCCCTTTTTTGCGGATAGATACTTCTATTTTAATTTCTTATTTCGTCTCTTTCGAATATTTTATGGTAAATTTGTTTGTTTATTTTGTAATTATCCTTTATTTTGAGTATTTTCCTTTTTTATTTCATATAAAAACTTTTATTATAAGATTTTTAGTTGGTGCAATTATTGTTGCTTCAGTATATATTATTTTCCTGTGTGTTGCCTTTCGGTTATGAACTTGGTTTTTTTTCTTTTTTTTTCTCCCATGTATTGATCCCTATTTTTTTGACTCATCATTTTTGTTCTGTTTCTAATCGTCTTTATAATTGTATCTTTTATTTATTTGTACTATTTTGTTTTGCCTTTCGTTCTCTGCGGTTTCCTTGTACGTGTGTCATTTTATATAAATATAACAACGGTCACAATTTTTTTTATTAACTTAGTTATGTTTATCACCCTACATCATCTTATTTTGTCGCCTTTATATTTGTCTTTTCCCCCCTCCCCATCAAACGTGTACGATGACGTCACCTAAAGGGTAATAGACTGCAAAACGTAAAGGCATTGCAGGGGGACGAGGGGAGGGAAAAACGAATTGCTCTCCTTTTCTTCTTTTTCTTTTTAACCATGGATCGTGTAGAGCGGGAATTAATGATTCCCAGATGTTTCGTGTAGCCATATGTTTTCCTAGAGTAGGAGGAGGAGGAGAATAAGAAGGAAATAAAGACTCCACTTACAACTAGCGGTCGGCCATGGTGTGTGTGTTTCTTTTTTTTTGCGCCTTCTATTAATTGCTAGCCGTGTCTGTGTGAAGGATATAGACAACACAGAATCAACACAAAACCTGTTACGTTGTACAGAAATAACAGCGGCGGCGCTGCTGCTGCTGCTGCTCATGATGGCCTCAAATTACGAGAATCGCACTCGACTCGACTCGACGGTCGACAACAGCAGCATCTTTATTTATTCGTTTTGATCGGACCGGTGCAATTAATCCTCCTGCAACAACAACAACCCTTCGACGTGCGATTGGAAATCACATTTTACGCGTTTCCCTTAACCTACACAAACCCACACACACCGTAGTTCATCACAAAGTTACATCATAAAACACATTGAATAAAGTCTGCGGAAGTTCAAACAATATCTGCGGCGGCAGTGATGATCTCTCTGACGGACAGAGATGTGTAGAGTCTCTTTGAATGGAGAAAGAAAAGAAGATCGTCACGCGGAGGCCACGAGTCTCTGTTGTTGTTGTGATTTCACACGAGATTAGCGAATAATTACAGTACGATTAATGGCGGCTCACGTAAGTAAATACCATTTACAACGCGTACGTAGCTACTATATATGTAAAGTTAAATTAATTCTGCTATAGACGAGCGTAAGACCAACCAAAAAAAAAAATAATCTACGTCATTAAAAACTGTGACGAATTAATGTTGATTCGTTGCGGTAATTCATCTTACCCTTCGCAAGACTTGGCACATTCCTCCCTAAACTCCTTAGCATATTCCATCATAGTCCTGCCACTTCTGTTCACTTATCTCTAATGCTAATTTTACAAAACCCTCGTGTCTCAAAACGTTTCCCTATTAACCTATCCCTTCTCTTGGTCAACGTCCTCCATATTGTTCTGCTCTTCCCCTATCCCGCTTAGAGATTCTATCCACCCCGCATCATTCTCCTACAGCACCCCACATTGCGAAGGCTTCCATCCTTTTCCTTTCCGCAACTCCTACCGTCCACACGTTTCGCACCCCATACAACGCCACCACGCAACGATTTCCTAATATTTACACTTATATTTTCCGGTAAGTGAATTCCACTTCCTTGCCTGTGCTATCCTACTCTAGTTATTACGTTCTCCAAGTAGGAGAATTCCTTAACTTCCGTCAATATATCCCTTCACAATCTAAAAAAAAATCTGACGAAATAAGAAAGGATTTGAAAGAAAATTTTTGCTGATAAAAGGGAATAATTCTGAGTTAATAAAAGATATACTTTCTGGAATATCATCGCCCCTTTTTTTATTCCTCTTTTTTTGCCCCCATACGTTTTCCCTCCCTCTGTTAATCCTCATTGTATTCAAATTTTTCTCCTAGGACCCCCCGTTCATGCCGTTTGTTATGGTTTCCAAGTCTTCCTTCTGACTCCCCTATTTTCTACAATACCGTCGGCGAAGCGTAAGGTTTTTAATTTCTTCTCCCCTTGCAGTACGATTCATTTTCCATATTTCGTTTCAACCTTCTTCATCGCCTGTTCTATATATGTATATGTTAAACAGCATGGCCGTCCTTGTCTCACTCCCTTTTCTTGATTACGGCTTTCTTTTCTTGATATTGAATTCTAATTATTACTGCTGCCTGTCTTCTGTAGAGGTTATGTATGAGGCCCAACTTTCACTGATATTTTATCCCAGTGCTCTTGAAAATCCTTATCAGTTAGTGTGTGTGTTCCAGTTGACATCAACGAAAGCGCGCTTTTTTTTCCCCCTAAATCTACAAATGTCATAAACGTGGGCCGGTTTTTTTTGGCTTATCCTTATTATTATTAAAATAAAAATCTTGAAATGTTAACGTCCTTAAGTTTATTTTAAAAAAGCGTTGTAGAAAGAAGGAAGAATAATGAGCGTCGTCGTACAGAAAATGGCGGCGGCGTGTGACGTAATGGCGAGGATGTGTTTAGTACCGCTAAGGCAGGCTTTTGTTAATTCTCTAGTTTTAATTATACGTAAGGCATTATTTTTCTTTATGTATATATGTATATGTATGGGTACCCGGCGTTCCCCGCTAGTCGTGACCTGTGTCTGTGCGTAAAAGGTGCCGGGGGGATAATTAATCTCGTTGCGAAAGGCCGCGGAGGTCTAAATCGGTGGACCCTAGCTAGCTAAAGGTTATTGGGCGAAGGAACGAGAAGGTGTTTTTTTCGCTTGCTTCTCCTTGGCTGCAATGCGTCAGAGGTGGTTATGTCTAGCTATTAATGCTCCTTGCATTCACCTGCCTGTGCAATCAGCGCACAGCTTTTCCCTGCCAAGGATCGATACTCGCTATTAAGGCCGTAATCATACGCACTGCATCGGAATTCATTTAGTTCCCTTTCTCCTCTCTCTCTCTCTCTCTCTCCTTTTCTCCCCCGTGATTACTTTTACAGCGCGGGGGAGGGGGGGCAATGGTTTTCAGCAGGTCAAGTCGTGAACACTAGAGGGGATGCAAAACTGTGCTCCGGTTCCGGGTTCGATTCCTCCTCATTAACCTCCTCCAATCGCCGTCCAGTTCGAAACCTTTCCCATTAAGCGTCCTCATTAATTACCTTCCCAGAGTTAAAGATCATAAGACTGTATCGGAGTTCACTGAATTAAACAAATGTACAAAAATAACGGAAAAACCCCGCTCCAATGTTGTTGTTCTTCTTGTGGTATATTCAGTCCTTAGCCTCCGTGCTAACCTACTCCGTACAAGACTTTTAATTTACTACGCAGGTACAATAGCCTCCCTAATCTGCTTAACGTATTCCATCCTCAGTCTCCCTCTTCTGCCCCAGTTTCCCCTCTATTAAATTTTTTTTTAAAAAAACCCTGATTTCTCAAAAAACGTGGCCTATTAATCTATCCCTTCCCTTGCTGCTCAACGTCGTCTACATTGTTCCGCGGGAACATTTGGCGAAGTATGATGATCAGACCCTCTCTCTCTTTCTCTCATTTACATACCGTAGTAGTAGTAGTAGTAGTTGATGTCCTGAGGCTGTTGGAAACGTATCTTCCAGGATACGTAAATCCTCTAAAATCGATTCTCTACACGGCGGATGATGATGATACAAATATAATTATTGCAGATAAAAACTTAGATAATCTGATTAAGAAAGTAGACAGCAGCAACGAGGCTCTGAATGGTCTAAATATTTGGTTTAACGTGAATAAATTATCCCTCAACCTAGATAAGACTAAGTTAGTTGAGTTTAGTGCTGATGCTAGGAATAGACAACTTCTCAGCTAATGCTTGAGCCTTCCTTTCCTCCTCGGCCTTCGGATTGACGATAAATTAAAGTGGAATGACCATCCATGGTAGAGGATCTGCTTGCCGGAAAACTAAGTTCAGCCAACTGAGAACACTAATAATGCAACACGTTAGTTGACAAAAAGTACGTCAAAATGGTTTATTTCGCGTATTTTCATTCAATTATGAGCCTATGTATGGCGTCGTCTTCTAACTGCTCCAGGAGTAATGAAATATTTAAGTTGCAAAAGCGTGCAATTAGAATAATACTTTCTAGCACGAATTCTAGATCACGGAGTTGCTGCAAACCTTCCTTTCTTCAAAAGTTTTGCAAATACTTACTTTACCAAGCCTGTGTATATATATATTTATGAAATATTAAAGTTTGTAAAGCGAAACACTAATTTGTTTCAAACAAATGGCGAGTTTCATGAATGAATACGCGCGTGACTAGAAATCAGAGGTTCAGCTCTAAGGTCGGACAAGCATCGCCCTTGTTCTCTCTCTCTCTATTCACAATACACACCCCCGGGGATAATTTTATACAACAGCCTTCCTTCCTTCCTTCCTCCAGAGGTTAAAAATAGTAACTACAAAAGCTTCGTGGTGAAGCAGAGTAAAACTATTCTTTTAAATGGCGGCGCTGCTGCTGCTGTTTTACTCTGTGGTACAGGATTTTCTTAATCGTCCTTCTAGTATTTAAAATCAAGGTTCCTGCTGCTGCAAGTGTTGAATGAGCTGCTGCCAACCTTGTAAAATAGCACATCACATATCTTTAAAAATTTCTATTCAGTTTTTTCTGCTCTTTTGTTTGTTTGTTTCATGTATATAGCTGCTGCTGCTGGAGCAAGGACAGTTTCCTTCCTGGTCCAAGTAGTTAAAACTCCATTGCGTGTTCCTCAGTGTGTGTGTGTGTGTGTGTGTCCCTGTGTTGTGTTTATATTGACTTTTGTCTATATATACACTATTTCTTTTACTAATTTATTTGTCTTTAATTATGTACTTTATTTTGTTTAATTTTTAATGTATGACCGTATCCTATTTTCTCAATCGAGGATTAATGGAAACAACATTAAATCTAAATCTAATCTCTATCCACCCGTGTCATTCTCCTACGGCACCACATTTTCTTTTCGCGTTCTCCAACGCCTAACGTCCACGTTTCTTCCCCCCACCCCTCCCTCCTCCATATAACCTACATTTCTAGCTAGCAATGGCTTCCCCTGTTTCACTTTATATTACCTGTAAGTAAATTCCTCTTCCTTTGCCCCCCGTGGCTGTCCTACTCTAGTTATTCTGATGTTGTCCTTAACTTCTGTCAAAATATCCCTTCCTTTTTTTTATAAATTCCTCTCGAGTTTCTTCCAACCGGGTCAAAGATTTTAACAGTGACGTTTGCTCTGAAGACTGCAGATGATGGCAGAGCAAGCGATCGAAACGTCACTGTTAAAATCTTTGACCCGGTTGGAAGAAACTCGAGAGGAATTTATAAAAAAAGATTTTAACAGTGACGTTTGCTCTGAAGACTGCAGATGATGGCAGAGCAAGCGATCGAAACGTCACTGTTAAAATCTTTGACCCGGTTGGAAACTCGAGAGGAATTTTAAAAAAAAGATTTTAACAGTGACGTTTGCTCTGAAGACTGCAGATGATGGCAGAGCAAGCGATCGAAACGTCACTGTTAAAATCTTTGACCCGGTTGGAAACTCGAGAGGAATTTATAAAAAAAGATTTTAACAGTGACGTTTGCTCTGAAGACTGCAGATGATGGCAGAGCAAGCGATCGAAACGTCACTGTTAAAATCTTTGACCCGGTTGGAAACTCGAGAGGAATTTATTAAATGCCATTCACCTGGGAAAGACCCTCGTACTTAAATCTTCCCTTCCTATACTACACTCCACCATCACTTTGCTTTCCCCTCCTACTAATCCCTATTTTTTTAACACTTCCTTCAGGACCACGTTTATGCTAATTATTATGGTTGACCAAGAGGAGGGATAGAATAAATAATAGGCCATGTTTTTGAGGCGTGAGGATTAGGGAGAAGATGGAGGGCAAGCAGCCTGAGACAAGAGCTAGAGCTGATGGATGGAAGGCAGGAAGGAATAAAGGAAGGAACGTCCGACCTTGCAGACGTCCTTGCCGTCCGGGTTGCAGCGCCCAGCGCCTGGAAGGTAGTTGCCCTTTTAGCAGACCAGAAGAAGGCCGCCGTCCCACTTTAGATTTATCTTCGCCTCGCCTCGCCTCGAACCTGTGAGTGAGGAAATACGCTTACAGATGTGGAATTTAGCGAAAGCGAAAGGCGTTCCCTTTGAGAAAATGACAGGCAGGGGTAATGAGGGCGCGGAACAGCTGCGCTCAAAAACACTTTATAAAGGGGGGGGGGGGAATAGGATTTGAAAACGATCGTTTTGTGTGGGGAGAAATTACTTAATTACGCAACCGATCTAATCGAATTCGATCAAATTGTGCGAACAAATTTTTACTAAAGCACCTGCCTAGACAAATATGACAGGTACTGCATTTTCTTAACATCTATTCTGTTTCAGCTCGAAGCTTTTCTTAAATGAATTTCATTTTAATTAAATAAAACATTAAAAGGTAAAGAGATTGTGATAGATAAATAAATTAATTACTCAACTGTGGGCCAAATTAGAATAAATTATTCAACGGGAATTTTCTTTTTCGGTAACACAATCGTGAGTAAAAGTTAACTGGGGGGTTAACAGGCCACATGAGGTTGATCTTGAAGCAGGGAACTCCCCCTTTAATAGCAAAGGATAGGAAGGAGGGAATTGAAGAAAAAGGAGGGTAGCCAAGGGTTGGCTAGGGGCTGTAGTGTAAGAATCCTACCCGGGGTTTCACCTAAAGGTGATGCAGGGATAACCCTAGGAAACGGAACGAGGCAGAGAGAGAGACAAACAAAGAGAGAGATTGGCAAAACAGAGAGAGAAAGATAGAACAAGGAAGAGACAGAGAGAGAGAGTAATACAGAGACAGACAGACATAGGGAGACAGGCATAGAGATAGAGCGAGAGAGTCAGAGATATATAAGACAGAACGAGATAATGAGAGACAGCCAGACAGAAAGGAAGACCGGGAGAGAGATACAGAAAAAGAAAAAACGATGATGAGACAAACAGACAGAGTAGGAGACAGTCAAAGAAAACAAGAGAGAGAGAGAAGAAGAAAAAGAAAAAGAAGAAAGAAAGAGCGAAAGGTAGAGCCAGGGAGAAACACGCAGAGGAACAGGTAGATAGAGAAGGAGAAAGGTCAATGCTAAATCTCCACCGGGCAAACCTCCTTAAGCTGAGGTCTCAGATGCCAAGGCTTGACTCTCACTTTCCTCCAGCACGTATTTCTGCCTATTCCACTGTTTCCTTGATTTCAGCAATCATCTCGACAGCAGTAACTTTGGAGAGAAACTATTCTCCTCCTCCTCTCGCAACTTCAGTGACGCCAGTCACGAAAGTCGAAAAAAATAGCTCTTAAAGTGTTCCATCCCCTTACCATCGTGTCCTTGTTACGTTGCCAGTAAACTAGACGTCACCTGAATGAAGTCCTTATCACCACTCGAGGGTCCTTTGCAGGTTTGCGACACGTGGTACAGTGCGAGAGACGCTCAATTAATCAGACAGCAGCGCTCCTCGTGGCCTTCCATCCGCAGTTCAATATTCACCTTCAATCAACTCTCATCTCCGCGAGATCAATTACAAAATCTATAGAAACTAATTAAAATAAATTAATGAAATACGGCCAAATAAGTCTGAATATTAAATTAAATTAGTATTTAATCAGTATGAATACAGATAATCATCCATTTAAAATTTTTACTGAAGCAGTAAACAAAGTTAGAAAACTTGGATCTGAAATGGGTCAAAATTTTATTTCATTACTACGTAATAATAAAACACTTTTTTATCGTAGTTGTCGTTGTGAATTGTAGCAATCTTATGGCGTTGTTGCCAGACGTTTAACTAGACTGAAAGTCGAACGACGTAAATACTGAACAAATGCCAAGGGAAAGGTTGGCTCAGGTCCGGGTCGTTCCTGGAATCGAGCGGCGACCTTGCCGTGACGGCGACGTCCGCTTTTGCGTGTTATCCGTTCGCCCTTCTCCATCATTTTTTATTCATTTCTTCTCTTTCTTTCTCTTTATCTATTTCTCTCTCTTTCTCCTCTTTCTCTTCTCACTTTTTCTCTTTCTCCTCTCTCTTCCTTTTTCTCTTTCTCTCTCCAATTTTTTAACTTTACCTGTTTCTCTTATTATCTTGTTTTCGCTTTATCTACTTTTTTCTTTTTATTTCTCTCTTCTTCTCTTTCTATCTTTCTTTTTCTCTCTCCATTTCGCTATTTTTCTCTCTTTCTCTATTTTTCTGTTTCTCGCTGTCTCATTTTTTTTCTATTTGTCTCTCTCTTTTACTCTAATTTGCTCTTTCTCTGTTTCTCCTCTTCTCTTTCTCTCTTTTTCTTTTCATTTTTTTTCTATTTCTCTTTTTTCTCTTTACATTCTCCATCACACGCAAATTAGCGCATGTGAGATGTATGTTTTTCCGCACTTGTAGGTTGATGCGTTTTCTCTTCTTCTTCTCTTTCTATCTTTCTTTTTCTCTCTCCTTCTCGCTATTTTTCTCTTTCTCTATTTTTTTCTATTTGTCTCTCTCTCTCTTTTACTCTTTCTTTTTCTCTCTCCTTCTCGCTATTTTTCTCTTTCTCTATTTTTTTCTATTTCTCTCTCTCTCTTTTACTCTAATTTGCTCTTTCTCTGTTTCTCCTTTTCTCTTTCTCTCTTTTTCTTTTTCTCTTTTTTCTCTTTACATTCTCCATCACATGCAAATTAGCGCATGTGAGATGTTTTTCCGCACTTGTAGGTTGATGTTTTTTCGCTTCTTCTCTCTTCATCTCTTTCTATCTTTCTTTTTGTCTCTCCTTCTCGCTATTTTTCTCTTTCTCTATTTTTATGTTTCTCTGTCTCAATTTTTTTTTCTATTTGTCTCTCTCTCTCTTACTCTAATTTGCTCTTTCTCTGTTTCTCCTTTTCTCTTTCTATTTCTCTCTTTTTCTCTTTATTTTTTTTCTATTTCTCTTTTTTCTCTTTACATTCTCCATCACATGCAAATTAGCGCATGTGAGATGTATGTTTTTCCGCACTTGTTGGTTGATGCTTTTGGCACTCTCCGTAACAACGGGGGCAAAAAACAAAACAACACTTTCAACGAGGTTAAGTTTTTATCGAATCAAAGGGTCGACCGACATCACGACCGCGGCTCAATTAGTTTAATCGGGACTTTGAAAGAGGCTAATGGTCCTGACCTACGAATGGCAGCAGCAGGTGAAAGCAAAACCTCTTAGCGAATGGGAGGAGAAAAAAAAATTTTTACTTGTGCACTGACCGACGAGGTTAAGATCATTTATCTATGAAAGTTGCATTGGTTTTCACTTCCAGGCTAATTATCTCTCCGGGATATTTTCTTTTTTTCCTCCTTTAGGTGAAGGAGTTGAGTGTGTTCATTTTCTGAGGTGACCAATTTTCAATGTTTTTTCCTTTATACCCTGTGAATGTTTTTTTTTATTTCAGCAATTTGAGCTGTACGAAACGTTGTAAAATTCCCTCTTGTACCCAAGTTGAGAAATAATTGGCTGGTTTATTCTTTTCTGATGAAGTAAAATTACCACCCGTAATAACTTTAAAATAAATGATATTGAAAATATTTTTAAAACGATAGCTGTATAAGTTATAATTTTGGTTTTAAAAGAGTTATAACTTAAAATTGGGCATGTCGTTTCGGAGTCTTCTTGGTGAAACACGGGAGGAAGGGAGGAAGGGAGGGAGAGAGTGAGGGACGGAAAAAAAAACAGGAGGTCATATTCCCGGCACGACTCTCTTGTCACATTATGCAAAGAGACGAGTGGTAATTACCCTGTGCTCGCTCTCACATGCAAATGTCCGGCCTCCGTCCTTCTGCAAAGTAGAAAGATTACGGCCAGAATACGGGGAGAGAAGGAGAGGGAGAGAGAGGGAGAGAGAGAGAGAGAGGATACTTGGCAATCGGATCGAAAATTACCCGCGCACGCCGCCCAATAATAATTACCTCGAAGCAATTGAGTGCGGCGAGTGAGAGAACACTTGCTATCCCACGATCGTGTGAATGTGAAGGCTGCAACGTGTTACCCTGGATACATCGTCCTCCTTTTCTCCTCCTTACGCAGAATAACTGGATGGAAACATAGACCGGGGCAAGTTAGAATAAATTATCGGTATGGCACAGGGAGGAAATCCTTAATTTTATAAGAAGTGATACGAGCGAGAATAGTAATTCACTCTATTAATTACATTACAAATAAATTAAAATTAAGTAATTAAATTCCACTATTTCCAAGTAAATTATAATTCATTAATTAAAATTCCACTATTTCCAAGTAAATTTAAATTTATTAATTAAATTCCACTATTTCCAAGTAAATTTAAATTCATTAATTAAATTCCACTATTTCCAAGTAGATTTAAATTTATTAAATAATTCCACTATTTATAAGTATATTTAAATTAATTAAATTCCACTATTTCCAAGTAGATTTAAATTTATTAATTAAATGTCATTATTTTCAAGTAGATTTAAATTTATTAAATAAATTCCACTATTTCCAAGTAGATTTAAATTTATTAAATAATTCCACTATTTAAAAGTAGATTTTAATTAATTAATTAAACTCCACTATTTACAAGTAAATTTAAATTTATTAATTACCTTCCACCATTTACAAGAAAAATTTAAATTTACTAACTATATTTTATAATTTACAAATAAATTTAAATTGATTAAATAAATTCCACTATTTCCAAGTACATTTAAATTCATTAATTAAATTCCACTATTTCCAAGTAAATTTAAATTTATTAATTGAATTCCACTATTTCCCAGTAGATTTAAATTTATTAATTAAATTCCACTATTTCCAAGTAAATTTAAATTTATTAATTAAATTCCACTATTTCCAAGTAGATTTAAATTTATTAAATAAATTCCACTATTTCCAAGTAAATTTAAATTTATTAATTACATTCCACCATTTCCAAGTAAAATTTAAATTTATTAACTATATTCCATAATTTAAAAATAAATTCCACTATTTCCAAGTAATGTAAAATATTATAATTAAATTCATAATTTACATGTAAAATTAAATTAATATATTACATTCCATTACTTACAAGTAAATTTAAATATATTTTATTACATTACGACATTTCCGGGTAAAATCGAATATGTTTTATAACATTCCTTGATTTCCAATAGAATACTAATTTATTAATTGAATCCACTATTTTCCAAGTAAATTTTAATTGCATTCTAGTGTTAGTAAATTTAAATATATTACATTACACAATTTACAGGTAAATTTAAATATATTTATTTAATTAAATTCCACAATTTACAAGTAAATTTAAATATATTTTATTATTTCATTGCAATGAAATTAACATTTATTAATTGCATCCACTATTTCCATGTGAATTTAAATTTCATTCTGTTGATTCCATATAAATTATAATTTATTAATTACATTCAATCATTTCTTAGTAAATTAAAATTTTATATTTCAAAGAAACCAACTTCGAGTATATATATAAAAATATTTTCCGCTTAACCACAGCTTAGTTGCTCGGTTTAACTACGGTCATATTTAAATTTTTATATTTTCCAAACTTTTTGTCTCTTTTCCAAGGCCTTCTGCTCTTCCTCCTCGTCCTTGTATCGGCTCGCTTTTACGAGGTTCGGATGAGCGTTACAAGATATTTTCACACGTTGTTTTTTGTGACGTTGGCCGCACTGTTTAACAAGGCAGTTATTAGTGTCTGGCTTAGGTTATGCGCACTGATGCATGACTATGCTAATCTCCCTTCGCGTCGGGTATAAATTCTCGCCCGCCAGCGACTGCTCTATCGAGCAAATCATCGATCCGATTAGCCCGAGTCCTGAAACACCTATCATCCCCCTTCCTTTCCCTCCCTTCACCTCTAAATACCATTTACAGCTTCACACTCGACAAGGTATTACTACTCACACAAACTGAAACTAAAACAACCGTCTAGAATATTTCTAATCTATTTTAGAATTAATCAATAAAAATAAATTAGTAAATTCATCACCCACTCTTCCCACGCAGGTAAATAGACTTTAAATGAGGATAACCTTTAATTCCAACATTTTCAGAGTGGTTTTTAGGGTTAATTGTCTGTACATTTTCCTCTACAGGGAGGGAGAAAAAAGAAACCCTGAAGAAAGCATAAAAACAAGCGGAAACGTTGTTACAAGTAAATTTTATAATAAAAGTCTGTAAAGGGTCATCAATTGTTTAATTAATTTTAAGAACGGTCTTTTTTATATTCTATAAATAATGAAAATTTTAATCACAACTGATTGATTGAATATTTTTTTCAAATGGATTTAAGTGAAACAAAAATCACGGCAGCTAACGTTTTACTTTAACAATTGAAGAACTGTTATAAATGAGGGCTGTCAAGTTAAAAGAAATTATTTTATTTAAAAAATAATAATGAGAGACAAAATTGCAAATATGGAAATAATTTTCTCGAAAAAATATTTGTGTGGGATGTCCTCAGCGTACCGTCCACGGCGCTTGGCAGCAGGGAATATTTACGGCTTGTGGAAAAAATATTAATCTGCTCTTTTTTCCCCTCTACTGTTATTTTTTGGTTAACAGGTTACATGATGGTTAGCCTTAAACAGGCAACTCCCCTTTAATAGCATAGGAAGGGAATTGAAAAGGAGGGTTGCGGAAGGTAGAGCAAGGTACCCTTTTTTTTGGTTAACAGGCTACATGATATATATATATATATATTAAGCAATCGTGCAGTTCACCAGCGAGTGGGCAACCGGTACTTAGCAATTAAAAATTGGTGGTTTTAAAAATGTCTATCTCCCTGTGTATCTTTATGTTTCTCTCTTCATTTTTCTCCCTGTCTCTCTGTCAGACTCTTAGTATCTCTCTGACTTTCTCTTTGTCTCTACAGTTGTTTCTTTCTGTATTTCTCTCTCTGACTGTCTCTTTCTCTGTCCCTCTGTTTCCCTGTGTCTCTCTGACATTCTCTTACTCTCTTGTTCTGTCTCGCTGCCTCTGTCTCACTCTTTTTCTCTCTTATTCCTTGTTTCTCTGTCATCCTCTGTGTATGGGGGTCTGCCTTTCTATTTTTCTCTCTCGACCTCCCGCTGTCTCTCTCTCTCTGTGTCTTTCTCCGACTCTCTCTCTCTCTCTATTCCTTCCTTTGTGTTTCTATTTCGGACTCTGTCTCTCTCTCTCTGCATGTATGTGGGCAAAATCCTTTTCAAAGAACGCTAGATGGAGAAAGTGAGGGGAAAAGATATCGCCTTTTCCATCGTGAAAGGACAATTTCATTAAAAAAAATTTTTATTTCCCCTCCTCTAAGAATCCGTATTCACTAAAGGCATCAGGGGAGGAAATAACACAATAAATCGCTCACGATCCTTATTAAAATTGAACTCCACTGGTAGCCTTGAAAAGGGACTGAGGTGGAGGAAGTAAGAAGATGAAGAAGTGTTCTTAAAGGTGCATGGGGAGAAGGGAGCGAGGGGTGGGGAAGGAAGCAGGGAGGGAGGTATTAACGTAATTGTTAGAGAGTTGGCAGGACTGCTGCAGTGTGACGTCTTTTAACGAAAATCGCCTTATTTCCACCAGATTTGCAATGCGGAAATGGAACTTACAAGCAGAGAACCCATTTATCTCTCGCAAAGGAGTTGGTGAGGTGAGGTGAAGAGGGCGGAGGGGGGGGGGGAGAAAAAGTGTTTATTGTCCGTCGAGAAAAGGTAGAATAAATTCCTACGCCGCAGAACAATGAAGGCGACATTCGCCAGCTGCTGAAATCCGCGTGCGTTTCAGACGGAGAATTCGTGATAATAGCCGGAACAAGGAATAATAATGGAATGGGAAAAGCTGCTTTCAAGGTTAACCTTTCGACATTTTGTCGGATGAATTTATGTGCAGTGCAGTTCCGCGGCCGTAATATAGCACACCTCTAAAGTGGTGCATTGTGAAACCCACTCACACTCACGTTAACTATGGGAGCCGTAAAGACGTTGCCAGGCAACCCTAATTATAGCCTCTCCCCCTTCCTCCTGCTACACTATTTAATTCGACAAGACGTCGTTAAATTTATTTATTTATACATTCAGAAGGCGGCTATAATTATAAATTGTTTCTTAAAACCCTTAATCCATTGTTAATATATTGGAATATATTTAAAATATTCTTACATGATTCCAGAATGTATCGACTCACAAAGGTCGCGGTACGTTGGCCACACTGTTTTATTTGGTATGAGTTGTCTTTATTTCAGCTGTGTATACAGTACTGTATGTCGTGATAAATTAATTAATTAATTTTGTGTGGAGCTGTGATCAACTTGTATTCGTTTCGTTACAACAATTATTTTTTTCCCTTCAAGCTTCAAGTGCGTAATATTTATTATAATATTTTTTTTTTGTAAACTGAAAATTTTTTTTTCCACTCACCTTTCCAATCGTAAAAATTTTATTATTCATTTCTTGTAATATTGTATTTGCCGAATCCTTATTTTCCTCGCCCCGATGACAAATGGGCTGAATAATAAATCATCTTGAGTGTTACCGAGAGTTCAAAATCGGGCGGCGGGCGACGATCATCCGAGGCGTCCTGGTGGTTGGTTGTTCACATTAGTGTGGAGATAAGGAGAGGTTTTTGTTAGGTAATGTAGTTGGAGCAAAGAGGTTGGTTCAGACGGGAAAATATTTTCTGATGACTAGAGAAAGAGAGACAGAAAAAGGAGAAAGGGAAAGAAAAGGATAGAGAGAAAGATAGAGACAGAAAAATAGAGACTGAAAGGTGGAGACTGAAAGATATAGACAAAGATAGAAAGAGAAGGAGAAATGGACAGAAAGAGAAAGGAGAGGGAGAGAAGGGGAATAGAGAGAGAAAGGGAGAAAAAAGAGAGGAAGAGGGAGAAATGGAGACTGAAAGATATAGACAAAGATAGAAAGAGAAGGAGAAATGGACAGAAAGAGAAAGGAGAGGGAGAGAAGGGGAATAGAGAGAGAAAGGGAGAAAAAAGAGAGGAAGAGGGAGAAATGGAGACTGAAAGATATAGAAAAGATAGAGAGAGAAGGAGAAATGGACAGAAAGAGAAAGGAGAGGGAGAGAAGGGGAATAGAGAGAGAAAGGGAGAAAAAAGAGAGGAAGAGGGAGAAATGGAGACTGAAGAGATAAATGGAGACAAAGATAGAAAGAGAAGGAGAAATGGACAGAAAGAGAAAGGAGAGGGAGAGAAGGGGAATAGAGAGAGAAAGGGAGAAAAAAAGAGAGGAAGAGGGAGAAATGGAGAGCGAAAAGTAGGGAGAGGGAGAGAGAGGCTGCATAGGAAATCGAATCTGCAAAATCACACTGTTAATACAAGATCATTGTAAAATTCTTCATCGGTTAATGAACGAGCTGCACCACACGATCCGACCAACCCCTTGAAATATTTTCCCAAATCAGAGGGACGTCAGAACGTCCCGAAATAATAAATTATATATAGACTCAGGAGCTTTTTTGTTGGTCAATTTCAATTCCCCATTACCGTTTTAATCAGAAAAAAAAACGTTTCGGAGAGGAATGATTTGCATTTCAATTAAGTTACTCACCTGTTTGTGTGTGTGTGTGTATTCATGCAACAACAAAAAAATTGTTTTCTTGTGGCTGTATAATATTTGATGGGAACATCGACACGGACCAAACTACTTTTGTTTTTTTTTGAAGGATCCTGATCAAGGAAAAATTAATCAAGATCCTTTTTTTTTTAATTGAGGAAAGTTGGAAAGGCGAGAGAGGAACCGGCCAAATTCCTCCATCATCGTGATGGGCAATGTTTGGTTTTCTTAATTGGAGATCGTCAATTAAGTAAGGATTAACTCTGCGAGATGGACGACGGGCGTCGATGTGATTTATTAGACGAGTGTCTGTAATTATCACCCTGCTGTGTGTCAGTCATCTCATCCACCACCGGGTGGGTTTTTCCTTCCTCCCGGTTAATAGGTGAACCACGTCAATTGGTTGTTTTTCAGGTTCTCCCTTCCCCCTCCTCTTTCCCCTCCCCCAGCTCACCAGAAATATCGGTAGCTTGCTCTTCAGATTAGGAGACGAGAGAAGAGAGAAAAAAAGTAGTCCTACGTGATTTGATTTTCTATATGGATATTCTATATTCGATGGCGTCCCCGGAAATTTGAAAGACGACCCTCGGCGTATTGATTAACTCCTCTCTTTTTTTTTGGTTTACCCGTTACCATGGTTAATAATATTAATAATTAAATTAATCTGCACAACTTTTATGACTCCCTGAAAATATGTGCACCTTTTTTTTGAGGAACCCTTGTAATCCTTCAATTAGAAACAAAATTGGACAACGGCTTTAAGCATATTTTCTCCCTTAGGAAATTTTCAGAGGGTTTCAAGTGTGTCCCTCGTTAGCGCTCCTTGAAACTCTCCCATCTGGAGGTTCACCGCTACTGAAGAACAGATAATTAATGGTCGTTTATACCGGCACTTAAAATGGCTGCCGCTTTTCCAGACCCAATAAATCCTGACTGTCAATCAGTGTCCATTACTTGATCAGTTTTCCCCCTGTTTTGTTTTTTCAAAGGTAAAATTACAAAGGCGGTGGGTTTTCTTCCCGTTGCCTTCCGCCGGTTGATGATGCAGAGGGGAAACTGACTTGTGGTGTGCATCAGTGTCTTCAGCTAGCCACTGGACCAGCAAGAGGTCAGGTCGGCTCCCTACTAGAACTGCATTCTCCTTCTCGATGGTAAAAAAAAAAAATAGAAAAAAAAATAAATAAAAGAAAGGAAAAAAAAAGTAAAAAAAAAAAAAAAGAAAAAGAACAAAAGGAAGAAATAAAAAAAGAAAGAAAAAAAAAGAAAAAAAAAAAGAAAAGCAAGAAAAAAAAAAGAAAGAAAAGAAAAGAAAGAGAAGAAAGAGAGAGAAAAAAAAAAAGTAAGAAGAGAAAAGAAAAAGAAATAAAAAAAAAAAAAGAAAAAGAAAAAAAAAATAAAAAAAAAAAAAAAAAAAGAAGTATCAAGAAGGAAAACAAATACAAAAAAAAAGCCCATCGGTTCCCCCCCCCCCCCCCCCCCCCCCCCCCCCCCTCCCCCCCCCCCCCCCCTCCTCCCCCCCCTCCCCCTGCCCGCCCGCCCTCCCCCCCCCCCCCCCCCCTCCCCCCCCCCCCCCCTCCCCTCCCACCCCCCTCCCCCCCCTCTCCCCTCCCCCCCCCCCCTCCCCCCCCCCCCCCGCCCCCCCCCCCCCCCCCCCCCTCCCCTCCCCTCCCCCCTCCCCCCTCCCCCCCCCCCCCTCCCCCCTCCCCCCCCCCCCCCTCCCCCCACCCCCCTCCCCTCCCCCCTCCCCCCCCCCCCCCCCTCCCCCCCCCCCCCCACCCTGCCCCCGCCCCCCCCCCCCCCCCCCCCCCCCCTCCCCCACTCCCCCTCCCCCCCCCCCCCCCCCTCCCCCCCCCCCCCCCCCCCCCCCCTCCCCCCCCCCCCCCCCCCCCCCCCCCCCCCCCCCCCCCCCCCCCCCCCCCCCCCCCCCCCCCCCCCCCCCCCCCCGCCCCCCCCCCCCCCCCCCCCCCCCCCCCCCCCCCCCCCCCCCCCCCCCCCCGCCCCCCCCCCCCCCCCCCCCCCCCCCCCCCCCCCCCCCCCCCCCCCCCCCCCCCCCCCCCCCCCCCCCCCCCCCCCCCCCCCCCCCCCCCCCCCCCCCCCCCCCCCCCCCCCCCCCCCCCCCCCCCCCCCCCCCCCCACCCCCCCCCCCCCCCCCCCCCCCCCCCCCCCCCCCCCCCCCCTCCCCCCCCCCCCCCCCCCCCCCCCCCCCCCCCCCCCCCCCCCCCCCCCCCCCCCCCCCCCCCCCCCCCCCCCCCCCCCCCCCCCCCCCCCCCCCCCCCCCCCCCCCCCCCCCCCCCCCCCCCCCCTCCCCCCCCCCCCCCCCCCCCCCCCCCCCCCCCCCCCCCCCCCCCCCCCCCCCCCCCCCCCCCCCCCCCCCCCCCCCCCCCCCCCCCCCCCCCCCCCCCCCCCCCCCCCCCCCCCCCCCCCCCCCCCCCCCCCCCCCGCCCCCCCCCCCCCCCCCCCCCCCCCCCCCCCCCCCCCCCCCCCCCCCCCCCCCCCCCCCCCCCCCCCCCCCCCCCCCCCCCCCCCCCCCCCACCCCCCCCCTCCCCCCCCCCCCCCCCCCCCCCCCCCCCCCCCCCCCCCCCCCCCCCCCCCCCCCCCCCCCCCCCCCCCCCCCCCCCCCCCCCCCCCCCCCCCCCCCCCCCCCCCCCCCCCCCCCCCCCCACCCCCCCCCCCCCCCCCCCCCCCCCCCCCCCCCCCCCCCCCCCCCCCCCCCCCCCCCCCCCCCCCCCCCCCCCCCCCCCCCCCCCCCCCCCCCCCCCCCCCCCCCCCCCCCCCCCCCCCCCCCCCCCCCCCCCCCCCCCCCCCCCCCCCCCCCTCCCCCCCCCCCCCCCCCCCCCCCCCCCCCCCCCCCCCCCCCCCCCCCCCCCCCCCCCCCCCCCCCCCCCCCCCCCCCCCCCCCCCCCCCCCCCCCCACCCCCCCCCCCCCCCCCCCCCCCCCCCCCCCCCCCCCCCCCCCCCCCCCCACCCCCCCCCCCCCCCCCCCCCCCCCCCCCCCCCCCCCCCCCCCCCCCCCCCCCCCCCCCCCCCCCCCCCCCCCCCCCCCCCCCCCCCCCCCCCCCCCCCCCCCCCCCCCCCCCCCCCCCCCCCCCCCCCCCCCCCCCCCCCCCCCCCCCCCTCCCCCCCCCCCCCCCCCCCCCCCCCCCCCCCCCCCCCCCCCCCCCCCCCCCCCCCCCCCCCCCCCCCCCCCCCCCCCCCCCCCCCCCCCCCCCCCCCCCCCCCCCCCCCCCCCCCCCCCCCCCCCCCCCCCCCCCCCCCCCCCCCCCCCCCCCCCCCCCCCCCCCCCCCCCCCCCCCCCCCCCCCCCCCCCCCCCCCCCCCCCCCCCCCCCCCCCCCCCCCCCCCCCCCCCCCCTCCCCCCCCCCCCCCCCCCCCCCCCCCCCCCCCCCCCCCCCCCCCCCCCCCCCCCCCCACCCCCCCCCCCCCCCCCCCCCCCCCCCCCCCCCCCCCCCCCCCCCCCCCCCCCCCCCCCCCCCCCCCACCCCCCCCCCCCCCCCCCCCCCCCCCCCCCCCCCCCCCCCCCCCCCCCCCCCCCCCCCCCCCCCCCCCCCCCCCCCCCCCCCCCCCCCACCCCCCCCCCCCCCCCCCCCCCCCCCCCCCCCCCCCCCCCCCCCCCCCCCCCCCCCCCCCCCCCCCCCCCCCCCCCCCCCCCCCCCCCCCCCCCCCACCCCCCCCCCCCCCCCCCCCCCCCCCCCCCCCCCCCCCCCCCCCCCCCCCCCCCCCCCCCCCCCCCCCCCCCCCCCCCCCCCCCCCCCCCCCCCCCCCCCCCCCCCCCCCCCCCCCCCCCCCCCCCCCCCCCCCCCCCCCCCCCCCCCCCCCCCCCCCCCCCCCCCCCCCCCCCCCCCCCCCCCCCCCCCCCCCCCCCCCCCCCCCCCCCCCCCCCCACCCCCCCCCCCCCCCCCCCCCCCCCCCCCCCACCCCCCCCCCCCCCCCCCCCCCCCCCCCCCCCCCCCCCCCCCCCCCCCCCCCCCCCCCCCCCCCCCCCCCCCACCCCCCCCCCCCCCCCCCCCCCCCCCCCCCCCCCCCCCCCCCCCCCCCCCCCCCCCCCCCCCCCCCCCACCCCCCCCCCCCCCCCCCCCCCCCCCCCCCCCCCCCCCCCCCCCCCCCCCCCCCCCCCCCCCCCCCCCCCCCCCCCCCCCTCCCCCCCCCCCCCCCCCCCCCCCCCCCCCCCCCCCCCCCCCCCCCCCCCCCCCCCCCCCCCCCCCCCCCCCCCCCCCCCCCCCCCCCCCCCCCCCCCCCCCCCCCCCCCCCCCCCCCCCCCCCTCCCCCCCCCCCCCCCCCCCCCCCCCCCCCCCCCCCCCCCCCCCCTCCCCCCCCCCCCCCCCCCCCCCCCCCCCCCCCCCCCCCCCCCCCCCCCCCCCCCCCCCCCCCCCCCCCCCCCCCCCCCCCCCCCCCCCCCCCCCCCCCCCCCCCCCCCCCCCCCACCCCCCCCCCCCCCCCCCCCCCCCCCCCCCCCCCGCCCCCCCCCCCCCCCCCCCCCCCCCCCCCCCCCCCCCCCCCCCCCCCCCCCCCCCCCCCCCCCCCCCCCCCCCCCCCCCCCCCCCCCCCCCCCCCCCCCCCCCCCCCCCCCCCCCCCCCCCCCCCCCCCCCCCCCCCCCCCCCTCCCCCCCCCCCCCCCCCCCCCCCCCCCCCCCCCCCCCCCCCCCCCCCCCCCCCCCCCCCCCCCCCCCCCCCCCCCCCCCCCCCCCCCCCCCCCCCCCCCCCCCCCCCCCCCCCCCCCCCCCCCCCCCCCCCCCCCCCCCCCCCCCCCCCCCCCCCCCCCCCCCCCCCCCCCCCCCCCCCCCCCCCCCCCCCCCCCCCCCCCCCCCCCCCCCCCCCCCCCCTCCCCCCCCCCCCCCCCCCCCCCCCCCCCCCCCCCCCCCCCCCCCCCCCCCCCCCCCCCCCCCCCCCCCCCCCCCCCCCCCTCCCCCCCCCCCCCCCCCCCCCCCCCCCCCCCCCCCCCCCCCCCCCCCCCCCCCCCCCCCCCCCCCCCCCCCCCCCCCCCCCCCCCCCCCCCCCCCCCCCCCCCCCCCCTCCCCCCCCCCCCCCCCCCCCCCCCCCCCCCCCCCCCCCCCCCCCCCCCCCCCCCCCCCCCCCCCCCCCCCCCCCCCCCCCCCCCCCCCCCCCCCCCCCCCCCCCCCCCCCCCCCCCCCCCCCCCCCCCCCCCCCCCCCCCCCCCCCCCCCCCCCCCCCCCCCCCCCCCCCCCCCCCCCCCCCCCCCCCCCCCCCCCCCCCCCCCCCCCCCCCCCCCCCCCCCCCACCCCCCCCCCCCCCCCCCCCCCCCCCCCCCCCCCCCCCCCCCCCCCCCCCCCCCCCCCCCCCCCCCCCCCCCCCCCCCCCCCCCCCCCCCCCCCCCCACCCCCCCCCCCCCCCCCCCCCCCCCCCCCCCCCCCCCCCCCCCCCCCCCCCCCCCCCCCCCCCCCCCCCCCCCCCCCCCCCCCCCCCCCCCCCCCCCCCCCCCCCCACCCCCCCCCCCCCCCCCCCCCCCCCCCCCCCCCCCCCCCCCCCCCCCCCCCCCCCCCCCCCCCCCCCCCCCCCCCCCCCCCCCCCCCCCCCCCCCCCCCCCCCCCCCCCCCCCCCCCCCCCCCCCCCCCCCCCCCCCCCCCCCCCCCCCCCCCCCCCCCCCCCCCCCCCCCCCCCCCCCCCCCCCCCCCCCCCCCCCCCCCCCCCCCCCCCCCCCCCCCCCCCCCCCCCCCCCCCCCCCCCCCCCCCCCCCCCCCCCCCCCCCCCCCCCCCCCCCCCCCCCCCCCCCCCCCCCCCCCCCCCCCCCCCCCCCCCCCCCCCCCCCCCCCCCCCCCCCCCCCCCCCCCCCCCCACCCCCCCCCCCCCCCCCCCCCCCCCCCCCCCCCCCCCCCCCCCCCCCCCCCCCCCCCCCCCCACCCCCCCCCCCCCCCCCCCCCCCCCCCCCCCCCCCCCCCCCCCCCCCCCCCCCCCCCCCCCCCCCCCCCCCCCCCCCCCCCCCCCCCCCCCCCCCCCCCCCCCCCCCCCCCCCCCCCCCCCCCCCCCCCCCCCCCCCCCTCCCCCCCCCCCCCCCCCCCCCCCCCCCCCCCCCCCCCCCCCCCCCCCCCCCCCCCCCCCCCCCCCCCCCCCCCCCCCCCCCCCCCCCCCCCCCCCCCCCCCCCCCCCCCCCCCCCCCCCCCCCCACCCCCCCCCCCCCCCCCCCCCCCCCCCCCCCCCCCCCCCCCCCCCCCCCCCCCCCCCCCCCCC
>CM067382.1:62494702-62502202 GCA_034510155.1 Eucriotettix oculatus | reverse complement strand
CCCCCCCCCCCCCCCCCCCCCCCCCCCCCCCCCCCCCCCCCCCCCCCCCCCCCCCCCCCCCCCCCCCCCCACCCCCCCCCCCCCCCCCCCCCCCCCCCCCCCCCCCCCCCCCCCCCCCCCCCCCCCCCCCCCCCCCCCCCCCCCCCCCCCCACCCCCCCCCCCCCCCCCCCCCCCCCCCCCCCCCCCCCCCCCCCCCCCCCCCCCCCCCCCCCCCCCCCCCACCCCCCCCCCCCCCCCCCCCCCCCCCCCCCCCCCCCCCCCCCCCCCCCCCCCCCCCCCCCCCCCCCCCTCCCCCCCCCCCCCCCCCCCCCCCCCCCCCCCCCCCCCCCCCCCCCCCCCCTCCCCCCCCCCCCCCCCCCCCCCCCCCCCCCCCCCCCCCCCCCCCCCCCCCCCCCCCCCCCCCCCCCCCCCCCCCCCCCCCCCCCCCCCCCCCCCCCCCCCCCCCCCCCCCCCCCCCCCCCCCCCCCCCCCCCCCCCCCCCCCCCCCCCCCCCCCCCCCCCCCCCCCCCCCCCCCCCCCCCCCCCCCACCCCCCCCCCCCCCCCCCCCCCCCCCCCCCCCCCCCCCCCCCCCCCCCCCCCCCCCCCCCCCCCCCCCCCCCCCCCCCCCCCCCCCCCCCCCCCCCCCCCCCCCCCCCCCCCCCCCCCCCCCCCCCACCCCCCCCCCCCCCCCCCCCCCCCCCACCCCCCCCCCCCCCCCCCCCCCCCCCCCCCCCCCCCCCCCCCCCCCCCCCCCCCCCCCCCCCCCCCCCCCCCCCCCCCCCCCCCCCCCCCCCCCCCCCCCCCCCCCCCCCCCCCCCCCCCCCCCCCCCCCCCCCCCCCCCCCCCCCCCCCCCCCCCCCCCCCCCCTCCCCCCCCCCCCCCCCCCCCCCCCCCCCCCCCACCCCCCCCCCCCCCCCCCCCCCCCCCCCCCCCCCCCCCCCCCCCCCCCCCCCCCCCCCCCCCCCCCCCCCCCCCCCCCCCCCCCCCCCCCCCCCCCCCCCCCCCCCCCCCCCCCCCACCCCCCCCCCCCCCCCCCCCCCCCCCCCCCCCCCCCCCCCCCCCCCCCCCCCCCCCCCCCCCCCCCCCCCCCCCCCCCCCCCCCCCCCCCCCCCCACCCCCCCCCCCCCCCCCCCCCCCCCCCCCCCCCCCCCCCCCCCCCCCCCCCCCCCCCCCCCCCCCCCCCCCCCACCCCCCCCCCCCCCCCCCCCCCCCCCCCCCCCCCCCCCCCCCCCCCCCCCCCCCCCCCCCCCCCCCCCCCCCCCCCCCCCCCCCCCCCCCCCCCCCCCCCCCCCCCCCCCCCCCCCCCCCCCCCCCCCCCCCCCCCCCCCCCCCCCCCCCCCCCCCCCCCCCCCCCCCCCCCCCCCCCCCCCCCCCCCCCCCCCCCCCCCCCCCCCCCCCCCCCCCCCCCCCCCCCCCCCCCCCCCCCCCCCCCCCCCCCCCCCCCCCCCCCCCCCCCCCCCCCCCCCCCCCCCCCCCCCCCCCCCCCCCCTCCCCCCCCCCCCCCCCCCCCCCCCCCCCCCCCCCCCCCCCCCCCCCCCCCCCCCCCCCCCCCCCCCCCCCCCCCCCCCCCCCCCCCCCCCCCCCCCCCCCCCCCCCCCCCCCCCCCCCCCCCCCCCCCCCCCCCCCCCCCCCCCCCCCCCCCCCCCCCCCCCCCCCACCCCCCCCCCCCCCCCCCCCCCCCCCCCCCCCCCCCCCCCCCCCCCCCCCCCCCCCCCCCCCCCCCCCCCCCCCCCCCCCCCCCCCCCCCCCCCCCCCCCCCCCCCCCCCCCCCCCCCCCCCCCCCCCCCCCCCCCCCCCCCCCCCCCCCCCCCCCCCCCCCCCCCCCCCCCCCCCCCCCCCCCCCCCCCCCCCCCCCCCCCCCCCCCCCCCCCCCCCCCCCCCCCCCCCCCCCCCCCCCCCCCCCCCCCCCCCCCCCCCCCCCCCCCCCCCCCCCCCCCCCCCCCCCCCCCCCCCCCCCCCCCCCCCCCACCCCCCCCCCCCCCCCCCCCCCCCCCCCCCCCCCCCCCCCCCCCCCCCCCCCCCCCCCCCCCCCCCCCCCCCCCCCCCCCCCCCCCCCACCCCCCCCCCCCCCCCCCCCCCCCCCCCCCCCCCCCCCCCCCCCCCCCCCCCCCCCCCCCCCCCCCCCCCCCCCCCCCCCCCCCCCCCCCCCCCCCCCCCCCCCCACCCCCCCCCCCCCCCCCCCCCCCCCCCCCCCCCCCCCCCCCCCCCCCCCCCCCCCCCCCCCCCCCCCCCCCCCCCCCCCCCCCCCCCCCCCCCCCCCCCCCCCCCCCCCCCCCCCCCCCCCCCCCCCCCCCCCCCCCCCCCCCCCCCCCCCCCCCCCCCCCCCCCCCCCCCCCCCCCCCCCCCCCCCCCCCCCCCCCCCCCCCCCACCCCCCCCCCCCCCCCCCCCCCCCCCCCCCCCCCCCCCCCCCCCCCCCCCCCCCCCCCCCCCCCCCCCACCCCCCCCCCCCCCCCCCCCCCCCCCCCCCCCCCCCCCCCCCCCCCCCCCCCCCCCCCCCCCCCCCCCCCCCCCCCCCCCCCCCCCCCCCCCCCCCCCCACCCCCCCCCCCCCCCCCCCCCCCCCCCCCCCCCCCCCCCCCCCCCCCCCCCCCCCCCCCCCCCCCCCCCCCCCCCCCCCCCCCCCCCCCCCCCCCCCCCCCCCCCCCCCCCCCCCCCCCCCCCCCCCCCCCCCCCCCCCCCCCCCCCCCCCCCCCCCCCCCCCCCCCCCCCCCCCCCCCCCCCCCCCCCCCCCCCCCCCCCCCCCCCCCCCCCCCCCCCCCCCCCCCCCCCCCCCCCCCCCCCCCCCCCCCCCCCCCCCCCCCCCCCCCCCCCCCCCCCCCCCCCCCCCCCCCCCCCCCCCCCCCCCCCCCCCCCCCCCCCCCCCCCCCCCCCCCCCCCCCCCCCCCCCCCCCCCCCCCCCCCCCCCCCCCCCCCCCCCCCCCCCCCCCCCCCCCCCCCCCCCCCCCCCCCCCCCCCCCCCCCCCCCCCCCCCCCCCCCCCCCCCCCCCCCCCCCCCCCCCCCCCCCCCCCCCCCCCCCCCCCCCCCCCCCCCCCCCCCCCCCCCCCCCCCCCCCCCCCCCCCCCCCCCCCACCCCCCCCCCCCCCCCCCCCCCCCCCCCCCCCCCCCCCCCCCCCCCCCCCCCCCCCCCCCCCCCCCCCCACCCCCCCCCCCCCCCCCCCCCCCCCCCCCCCCCCCCCCCCCCCCCCCCCCCCCCCCCCCCCCCCCCCCCCCCCCCCCCCCCCCCCCCCCCCCCCCCCCCCCCCCCCCCCCCCCCCCCCCCCCCCCCCCCCCCCCCCCCCCCCCCCCCCCCCCCCCCCCCCCCCCCCCCCCCCCCCCCCCCCCCCCCCCCCCCCCCCCCCCCCCCCCCCCCCCCCCCCCCCCCCCCCCCCCCCCCCCCCCCCCCCCCCCCCCCCCCCCCCCCCCCCCCCCCCCCCCCCCCCCCCCCCCCCCCCCCCCCCCCCCCCCACCCCCCCCCCCCCCCCCCCCCCCCCCCCCCCCCCCCCCCCCCCCCCCCCCCCCCCCCCCCCCCCCCCCCCCCCCCCCCCCCCCCCCCCCCCCCCCCCCCCCCCCCCCCCCCCCCCCCCCCCCCCCCCCCCCCCCCCCCCCCACCCCCCCCCCCCCCCCCCCCCCCCCCCCCCCCCCCCCCCCCCCCCCCCCCCCCCCCCCCCCCCCCCCCCCCCCCCCCCCCCCCCCCCCCCCCCCCCCCCCCCCCCCCCCCCCCCCCCCCCCCCCCCCCCCCCCCCCCCCCCCCCCCCCCCCCCCCCCCCCCCCCCCCCCCCCCCCCCCCCCCCCCCCCCCCCCCCCCCCCCCCCCCCCCCCCCCCCCCCCCCCCCCCCCCCCCACCCCCCCCCCCCCCCCCCCCCCCCCCCCCCCCCCCCCCCCCCCCCCCCCCCCCCCCCCCCCCCCCCCCCCCCCCCCCCCCCCCCCCCCCCCCCCCCCCCCCCCCCCCCCCCCCCCCCCCCCCCCCCCCCCCCCCCCCCCCCCCCCCCCCCCCCCCCCCCCCCCCCCCCCCCCCCCCCCCCCCCCCCCCCCCCCCCCCCCCCCCCCCCCCCCCCCCCCCCCCCCCCCCCCCCCCCCCCCCCCCCCCCCCCCCCCCCCCCCCCCCCCCCCCCCCCCCCCCCCCCCCCCCCCCCCCCCCCCCCCCCCCCCCCCCCCCCCCCCCCCCCCCCCCCCCCCCCCCCCCCCCCCCCCCCCCCCCCCCCCCCCCCCCCCCCCCCCCCCCCCCCCCCCCCCCCCCCCCCCCCCCCCCCCCCCCCCCCCCCCCCCCCCCCCCCCCCCCCCCCCCCCCCCCCCCCCCCCCCCCCCCCCCCCCCCCCCCCCCCCCCCCACCCCCCCCCCCCCCCCCCCCCCCCCCCCCCCCCCCCCCCCCCCCCCCCCCCCCCCCCCCCCCCCCCCCCCCCCCCCCCCCCCCCCCCCCCCCCCCCCCCCCCCCCCCCCCCCCCCCCCACCCCCCCCCCCCCCCCCCCCCCCCCCCCCCCCCCCCCCCCCCCCCCCCCCCCCCCCCCCCCACCCCCCCCCCCCCCCCCCCCCCCCCCCCCCCCCCCCCCCCCCCCCCCCCCCCCCCCCCCCCCCCCCCCCCCCCCCCCCCCCCCCCCCCCCCCCCCCCCCCCCCCCCCCCCCCCCCCCCCCCCCCCCCCCCCCCCCCCCCCCCCCCCCCCCCCCCCCCCCCCCCCCCCCCCCCCCCCCCCCCCCCCCCCCCCCCCCCCCCCCCCCCACCCCCCCCCCCCCCCCCCCCCCCCCCCCCCCCCCCCCCCCCCCCCCCCCCCCCCCCCCCCCCCCCACCCCCCCCCCCCCCCCCCCCCCCCCCCCCCCCCCCCCCCCCCCCCCCCCCCCCCCCCCCCCCCCCCCCCCCCCCCCCCCCCCCCCCCCCCCCCCCCCCCCCCCCCCCCCCCCCCCCCCCCCCCCCCCCCCCCCCCCCCCCCCCCCCCCCCCCCCCCCCCCCCCCCCCCCCCCCCCCCCCCCCCCCCCCCCCCCACCCCCCCCCCCCCCCCCCCCCCCCCCCCCCCCCCCCCCCCCCCCCCCCCCCCCCCCCCCCCCCCCCCCCCCCCCCCCCCCCCCCCCCCCCCCCCCCCCCCCCCCCCCCCCCCCCCCCCCCCCCCCCCCCCCCCCCCCCCCCCCCCCCCCCCCCCCCCCCCCCCCCCCCCCCCCCCCCCCCCCCCCCCCCCCCCCCCCCCCCCCCCCCCCCCCCCCCCCCCCCCCCCCCCCCCCCCCCCCCCCCCCCCCCCCCCCCCCCCCCCCCCCCCCCCCCCCCCCCCCCCCCCCCCCCCCCCCCCCCCCCCCCCCCCCCCCCCCCCCCCCCCCCCCCCCCCCCCCCCCCCCCCCCCCCCCCCCCCCCCCCCCCCCCCCCCCCCCCCCCCCCCCCCCCCCCCCCCACCCCCCCCCCCCCCCCCCCCCCCCCCCCCCCCCCCCCCCCCCCCCCCCCCCCCCCACCCCCCCCCCCCCCCCCCCCCCCCCCCCCCCCCCCCCCCCCCCCCCCCCCCCCCCCCCCCCCCCCCCCCCCCCCCCCCCCCCCCCCCCCCCCCCCCCCCCCCCCCCCCCCCCCCCCCCCCCCCCCCCCCCCCCCCCCCCCCCCCCCCCCCCCCCCCCCCCCCCCCCCCCCCCCCCCCCCCCCCCCCCCCCCCCCCCCCCCCCCCCCCCCCCCCCCCCCCCCCCCCCCCCCCCCCCCCCCCCCCCCCCCACCCCCCCCCCCCCCCCCCCCCCCCCCCCCCCCCCCCCCCCACCCCCCCCCCCCCCCCCCCCCCCCCCCCCCCCCCCCCCCCCCCCCCCCCCCCCCCCCCCCCCCCCCCCCCCCCCCCCCCCCCCCACCCCCCCCCCCCCCCCCCCCCCCCCCCCCCCCCCCCCCCCCCCCCCCCCCCCCCCCCCCCCCCCCCCCCCCCCCCCCCCCCCCCCCCCCCCCCCCCCCCCCCCCCCCCCCCCCCCCCCCCCCCCCCCCCCCCCCCCCCCCCCCCCCCCCCCCCCCCCCCCCCCCCCCCCCCCCCCCCCCCCCCCCCCCCCCCCCCCCCCCCCCCCCCCCCCCCCCCCCCCCCCCCCCCCCCCCCCCCCCCCCCCCCCCCCCCCCCCCCCCCCCCCCCCCCCCCCCCCACCCCCCCCCCCCCCCCCCCCCCCCCCCCCCCCCCCCCCCCCCCCCCCCCCCCCCCCCCCCCCCCCCCCCCCCCCCCCCCCCCCCCCCCCCCCCCCCCCCCCCCCCCCCCCCCCCCCCCCCCCCCCCCCCCCCCCCCCCCCCCCCCACCCCCCCCCCCCCCCCCCCCCCCCCCCCCCCCCCCCCCCCCCCCCCCCCCCCCCCCCCCCCCCCCCCCCCCCCCCCCCCCCCCCCCCCCCCCCCCCCCCCCCCCCCCCCCCCCCCCCCCCCCCCCCCCCCCCCCCCCCCCCCCCCCCCCCCCACCCCCCCCCCCCCCCCCCCCCCCCCCCCCCCCCCCCCCCCCCCCCCCCCCCCCCCCCCCCCCCCCCCCCCCCCCCCCCCCACCCCCCCCCCCCCCCCCCCCCCCCCCCCCCCCCCCCCCCCCCCCCCCCCCCCCCCCCCCCCCCCCCCCCCCCCCCCCCCCCCCCCCCCCCCCCCCCCCCCCCCCCCCCCCCCCCCCCCCCCCCCCCCCCCCCCCCCCCCCCCCCCCCCCCCCCCCCCCCCCCCCCCCCCCCCCCCCCCCCCCCCCCCCCCCCCCCCCCCCCCCCCCCCCCCCCCCCCCCCCCCCCCCCCCCCCCCCCCCCCCCCCCCCCCCCCCCCCCCCCCCCCCCCCCCCCCCCCCCCCCCCCCCCCCCCCCCCCCCCCCCCCCCCCCCCCCCCCCCCCCCCCCCCCCCCCCCCCCCCCCCCCCCCCCCCCACCCCCCCCCCCCCCCCCCCCCCCCCCCCCCCCCCCCCCCCCCCCCCCCCCCCCCCCCCCCCCCCCCCCCCCCCCCCCCCCCCCCCCCCCCCCCCCCCCCCCCCCCCCCCCACCCCCCCCCCCCCCCCCCCCCCCCCCCCCCCCCCCCCCCCCCCCCCCCCCCCCCCCCCCCCCCCCCCCCCCCCCCCCCCCCCCCCCCCCCCCCCCCCACCCCCCCCCCCCCCCCCCCCCCCCCCCCCCCCCCCCCCCCCCCCCCCCCCCCCCCCCCCCCCCCCCCCCCCCCCCCCCCCCCCCCCCCCCCCCCCCCCCCCCCCCCCCCCCCCCCCCCCCCCCCCCCCCCCCCCCCCCCCCCCCCCCCCCCCCCCCCCCCCCCCCCCCCCCCCCCCCCCCCCCCCCCCCCCCCCCCCCCCCCCCCCCCCCCCCCCCCCCCCCCCCCCCCCCCCCCCCCCCCCCACCCCCCCCCCCCCCCCCCCCCCCCCCCCCCCCCCCCCCCCCCCCCCACCCCCCCCCCCCCCCCCCCCCCCCCCCCCCCCCCCCCCCCCCCCCCCCCCCCCCCCCCCCCCCCCCCCCCCCCCACCCCCCCCCCCCCCCCCCCCCCCCCCCCCCCCCCCCCCCCCCCCCCCCCCCCCCCCCCCCCCCCCCCCCCCCCCCCCCCCCCCCCCCCCCCCCCCCCCCCCCCCCCCCCCCCCCCCCCCCCCCCCCCCCCCCCCCCCCCCCCCCCCCC